>JASAMZ010012411.1:0-151734 GCA_030248115.1 Linhomoeus sp. GSCO2_2
CGCCAGTCGTTCGCCTTGCAGGTTCTGGTGCTGGAGTCGGTGAGCGTGTGGCGCAAGTACAGCGGCCTGCTCGACCTGCTGTTCAGTCGACTGGGTTCCGCCCCCTTCTGTCACGTCTCCACCTGGCGAGAGACGCTGCTGGCCCAGAGGGCGATGGCGGCGCACGGCTCCCAACTGGCCTGGTTCCGCCTTCTCTACCTGCTCTTCAGTCGCTACATGCTCGTCAACACCCTGCGCAGAGTCGCCGTCGACAAACGCCTGCACCGCCGACCTCCCAGACACTCGAATGGCTCCTCCTCAGACGACGACGAAGACGGACTGGACGTCTAGCGGCGCGTTCTTGTTCTCTCGACTTCCCACGTGTCGTCGTCGTCGTGTCGCGCGACCAAGTAAGTGCGTCTCGAGTTCCAGTTGGCTAAGGATTGATGACCCTTTGTTTGCTCAGATGTCGTCTCGCGCGCCGCTCTGCCGGCGGAGAAAGCGATGGTAGCGTACCAGAACCGTATCTACCCCACGTACGATTCTCTTGCTTAGTAGTACTCGTGCTTTACTGTTAGCTGGCGTGACGGAGTCGGTATGTGTCCGACCACGTGTTTCGTTGTTGTCCAAGTGGTGCTCCCGTTCCGCGCTCCTGTAAAGGCTCGCGCACTGATAACGAGCCGTATCATTCTCTAGCGCTTGTAGTGTATCCGTCTGGAAGCCATCTTTTGTCGTAGGGTGTGTGGCGTTCTACAGAAGAGAAAGAAATAGATGGGCTGCTTCGGCTGCTGCCTCTTGCCGACTTGTGTAACTGGTTGTCGCCAGCTCTGTTCTTTTGTTCAGCGTGTGTACCTTGTCCAGAAGTAGCGGTAGCTAGCCGCACGTTGCAGGGATGGTGGAGCTCGATTCCAACGAGCAGCAGAGCGATTCGGCACTGGAACGCGACAGAAGCAGTGACAACGACGCGCCCTCCTCCTTCTCAGGCACCCTCAGCCGTAAGAGTTCGTCCGCTGTTGAGGAACGGCTTTGTCAGCTGCTCCAAAGCCACAGCCTCGAGGTACGGTAGCTGGCATAGGAAGCTAATCGTTTGTATGTATGTACTCTACTTGTAAGGGAAATTGTTGTGCGCAGCTATTGTAGAGCGCCGACGAGAAGAAGGCGAAGCATGAGCGCTTCCAGAGGCTGTTTCCCTCCGTTCCAGACGCGGAGCTGCTCGTCAGCAGTGAGTTGCCATTGGCAGCGAATGCCGGCGTCCTTTGCCTACTTTTGTCGCCTACGTGATATGTGTACACACAACTTCGCATCCGCCTTCCAGGATACGCCTGCGAGTACATCTCGGAGAAGACGGCACTGCTGCGCGGCTATCTCTACGTGTCGCGCAATTGGATCTGCTTCTACTCCAACATATTCGGCCTCAAGAAAATCGTGAGGGCTCTCTGTGTTGCTGGCGTATTCCGCCCCATTCAGTTTGAAGCGCCATCGCCATACAGCCGCACAAATATTGCGAGTGTAGTTAGAACGCTTCGCCTACCGTAGTCCATGTAACGCGAGCAACTCCCATCAGCTGGAGCTTCCTATCTGCTCGGTGGTCGAGATCCGCAAGGAGAAGTCAGCGCTGATCTTCCCCAACGCCGTCGGTCTGCGCACCTCTGACGGACGCTATCACGTCTTCGGCGGCCTTCTCTCCAGACAGAATACCATCAAACTGCTCACGACGCTGGTCGAGAGGTCCAGGATCCAGCGGGACTTCTCGCGCCTCAAAGGAAGGGCCGGCGGCGACGGCTCTTCTCACAAGCTCTCTTCCTCCAGCGACCTGATTACGGTGAGGACAGCGTGCTTCCAATTGAGTGAGGCTACGTTGAGCCGGGTAGCTCTACAGGTACACGAAATTCAAAAGGAGATTGGTTCAGCCGATGGCGTATTCAGAGAGAGACTTTGCCGGAGGATAAAGAGGGGAAGGTGGTCCAATCTGCCGGCCCAGACGCCGCACCATCAATTGAACTCTTGAAGGGTGGAGCACCAGAGGAGCTCAAGTCGAGAGCTTCCAGTCGCCGGCGGCGCCGTAGCTCGCTCGCTGTCGTTGCGCCGCCGGAACCCGTTGCTGCGGTAGATATGGAGACGCTGTCCAAGTTGGTGCTGACGCTGGTCGCCTGCGTCTTCTGGTGAGCGCCAGCGTCATCTGTGTATCTGCTGCGTCAGACGCATTGTGCCATAGTCCGTCTGTGCTGTTATCACGTCCATGTCTTCAGCCTGATGTTGACGGTCACGGTGACCCTTGTGGTGCTCTTGTATCGACTGGACGCTTGGAAGCAGTCAGCACCGGCGTGTGACGACTTCTCCCACTGGGCGACGGAGCTGCTGTTAGCCGACAAATTCTGATGGTACACTCGCGACGGCATCGTGGGGCGCTGTCGCTTCAGAGCATGCTGCTCTTCGTTTAGTTTGAAGCTAAATCGCAGGCGTGCCGATATTTGAATTCTGCTACCCACGACAGCACAAGTGTGCAATCGATTATGCTCAGTGTGCGGTAAAGTTGCCCATGGTCGAATCCTTTTGAGATTTTCGTCTTTCGTTGTCGCATTTATCGATATTTTTTAAAGTCGTCTTACTCGCCTGCGCGTTGTGATAGTTGAGATCTCGGTCTGTCGATGCCGCCTCGTTGACTGTCAAACATAGTTGTCTACGACGACGCCAGTATTGCGCTTTGTGCACTCAGTCTTTGTTTCTTTTGCCAGCCGATTGTTTGGTCAAGTTCGGCTAGAGCGATTGTATCGTATAATTGTATTAAGAGTGACTGTATTAAAAGTATACAACGATATGTAACGAGTGACGGAAGCTATATGTATCGTATGAGTGACGGAAGCTATATGTATCGTACATGAGTCGATGCAACGATTACTGTAATCGTTACGGTATTTACGTTAGCTGCCCTTCCCTTGACGTTGTTTGTGTTGGCAACAACGCCGCGTTTGGTGTGTCGACCTGAGTATATGTGTACAGGGTGGCCCAAAAAAAGTGAGACCCCTAACTTCGCGACCGCCGTTCTCGAGCGTGACTGTGCATATCAAGCCCCAAGTTGGACAGGACATACTACAGGGTGTTTTTGATGAGGTACCAAAATTTCAGCCGATTTCGTACACCAAAGAGAAGATGGCGTCGTTTTGCACGGGGTCATGTCGAAAATCGCGTGCAGCGGTTTTTCACTGCAGGAGATCGTGCTGGAGCTGCTCCTCGGCCTTCTTCACCTCCAGCACAACCTCCTGCAGGAAAAGCGCCGCACATTCACAACCCCGCCAAGAAGGCCGAGGAGCATTATTACTATATATATAATGGCTTCGAACGCCTCACCTCTAAACGTGTCTCACTTTTTTTGGCCCACCCTGTATATATAAAGCCAAGCGTGTGACCGGCGTTAAGTTTTGAGATAGGAATATGAGTTGATTTATCCAATTGACTTCCATCGTTGCTTGGCGAGCCTGTGTTGGACAACGCGAACCAATTAATGACTTGTATGCCGTGAGATAGTCCCGGCATTTAGTAGCAAGAAATGTGTAAGAACATGCGCGATAATAACATCGTCCCCATCGCTAAAGAGAAACCTAGCTGCTTCTCTCATAGCGCAAAAGCTGGCGGGCGCAAGTGAGAAGCGAAGAGGGGGCCCTTCTTAGCCCAAATGACTAATGGCGCTGTTTTCAAGCAGGCGCCGCCGCCGACTGCTATTAAGGCACTTCTTCCTTCGCCCATCGTCGTCGTCGTCGTGTTCTTCTCTCGGCCGGTAACAAAACCCAAGTGGTTTCCCCCTCCGGGAGGCTGGGAGGGCCCGAGGAGAAGTGTTTGGCGCCATTTTCGATTCGCGAGGCTGGATTAGCTTTCTCGCTGTTCGTCGTGATGAATCGGCCGTCGACGGCCGACGACGACGACAGCGACAAGTCTCCGCACGAGCCAATACCTAATCCACCGCAGGCGGGCTGCCACCCCCGCCTCTCGAGGGCCGAAAATGTCGTCGCCCACCCCCCCCCCCCCTTCCCTTACACAGCGTGTGGAAAAGTGCATATGCTGACAAAGTGACAACGGTCGCTGACCCGGACTACGGTAGGAGCCGAAATTTCGGCGAAGTTCATCCCCGAACCTAAGGCCACACGGGGCCGAACCGAACTTCGAGTGCTGCCGTCACGGGTGCTTATCTGGCACTTCGACGGCAGCGGCGACGGCTGCCGTTGCGGCCGCACATAATTCAGTAGGAAAAGAAGTGTCCTCGGCTCGGCTCGGCCGGAGAGAACCTATTAGACAGTTGTCATTCTGACAGCTCGACTGACGAATGCGCGTCCGCCCGGCGCCGGCCGTTTGTTAACGTTTGTACACAGCGCTGAACCCTTGTGGCGCCCAGTTGTTAACCTCTTCCTGGGAAGTCGAGAGGAGGGGAGGTCAGCTGTCGGTCCCCGTCTCGCGCTCACCTTATCTGCCAGCCTGCCCGCCGAGCCGAGGAATTGTTGTAACCGAAGAAAGAAAGGCGCCACCACTTTCCCAAGAAAAATTATTATCCTCGCCTCGGCTTACACATGTCGTCGTCGGTCTTTTTCTTTTGCTGCCGCACTTCTCGAACGGACAGGGCAGGGAGAGAGACCGGAAAACACATCTGCCACCGTCGCCACTTCCCCCTCTGGCGGCGCGGATGTTTACACCCCCCTGAGCAGAGTATTGTCCGCTTCTCGGCTTAACGGCCCCGTTCTCACACTGGCCCCATTGACTAGCTAACGAGCCCACTGGATCGCCGCTCATCCACAGCTCGCCCTGATGATGGGAATTATTACCGTCCTCTCAACTCGTAGAAACGAAGAAGCAACACAAATAAACAAACAAACGAATGAACAAAGAGTCCAACGAGCAAGCGAACAAACAAACAACAAATGTGGTTAGTCCAGTGGCCATGTCTTCACTGGCGCGCGATCGATTCGAATACGTCAGCTGTGTGTATCTCCGTCCCAAGATTGCATGGGCGCGGCGCAACCAGTAGCTGGTATGTATCCTTTAGGCAAGAACTGCACTGCTCCGCAAAATTTAAATGGCCCTTTTCACGCTTCGCCTCAATCAACGGTTATATCTGTTTCCATCTGTTTCTTCGGCATCCCAGGGGAGGACGCCAGCCGGCTGATGGAAGCAACCGAGCGAACAAATGCCCCCCCCCTCCCCAGCTCTTGCCCCGTTCGACCGTCTTGGATCTCGATTGTCCAGCCAGCGAGAGAAGATGGCGCTGTTCCTCAAACGGACGCCCGGCCTAGGTACCGTACCCTTTCGGTTACGGGTCGGTTGTTGTGCTTGTTCAACGGATTGTGACCATCGTCCCCGCTCCTTGATGAGAACGAGAGCGAAGTAGTCGTCGTTTGAGGGGCGCCGCTCGGTCTGATTTCCAAATCCCGGGATGATCCGCGCCGGCAAAGGGCAAACGCGAACGACAATCGGCTTTGGGCCGCGAGAGGAGAGGCTGATTGATGGAGGAGCGCGCCGCCTTTGGGCGAGGAGAGCGTTTTGCATTAACCCCAAATGTCCCACTTAATCAGGCACCGGGCAGGGCCACCTGAGCGAGCGAATTATTGACTTTGTGCTGCTGCACGGCGGAAACAAAAGGCGCCGCCGTCGTTCTCACGCGCCGACGAACGGTCTGCGTGTGGTGCGATCTTCACTTATTATGAGACGGTAGATTACTAGACATAAAGGTACCGCTGCTAATACGACATCAAAGTCGGCGACGCCTTGCGCAACCGAGCAGCACTGCCTATTCATGACGGCGCGAGGAAATGAGCCGATACACACCCCTGAATTAGTGGCCATTTGGCTGGTGCCGGTAATTGCGGTGCCCGTGACAGACGGGACGACTAAACCACTACCGCTGTCGGTTGTCCATCAGACGTTGATGATTTCTGTTTTCGCTCCACATTTCAAAGCGCGCCGGTCCCCCCGCCATACATACATATGTATGTAGCAGGCCTGGGTGGCGCAGTTCGTGTCTTGTCGCCGACCAGCGTCACTGCTTGTACTTAGGCTAGCCGCCAGCTTCCTTTAGGCTTCATTAAATTTCTATTAGCCCATGCAGCACGAGACGTAAAGTCGGCGGCGGTAAGAGGGGGCGCGAAAAAGGCGCCGGAAACGAAATGGGTCGCATTTATCAGGGCCGGCAGTCGGCCCGGTGGGCGCGTCAAGTTTTACAAGGCTCCCGACACGAGTCACTAATTCCTGTAAAGTGGCAGATAACTCAGAAGTGGCCATAACAACGCCCCTCTCCGTCGCTTTCTCCATTTCCTCTCGCTTGAGAGCACCCCCAGCTTGCTCCCTTTGCTTCCCTTCCCTGGAAAGCTGCTCCGAGGGAGTGAAACGACCACTTACAGCGAGAAGACGACGACGACGACGACGATAAGTAGTAGCAGGGCCGTCTTATTATGTCGACTGCTGTCTGGAAGCAGTCGTCGTCGGCTTCATGCGTAGGGAAACGAGAAGGGAGGAAATAAGCCTGTCATTGTACACTTTGATGGGCCGCTGCTTATTGCCTGTCGTAAAGTGAGCCACTCCTCCGCTCGCCTAAAACAACAAGACGGAAAGGGGCAGCAGCTTTGGTAGTGGCAAACGACGATTTCCCCACCGATACTGCGCGGCGACCACTCAGACGCGAAAACCCCATATAAACTCGTTGCGTCCCTCCCACCGACGCACTTTCTCAGTCGAAGAACGCGCCTGGGCGATATTAATTGCGGCAGTCGGCGCGCGGGAACACTTCAGGGCGCGAATGTAGGTTTCGATTACGCCATTAGAGAGGGTTGCGGCGGCGTCGACGCCGATTCGGCCAATAAGCGAGTGGTCGTCGCCGTCATGCACGCCTCGTCTCCTTCGTGTCAGTCAGCCAGCCGCCACTCCGTGTCGATGTCGACAACAACAATAACACAGAATCGGACGCGCAGTCGGCGACGCGCCATCGAGTTTGTTTGCAGGCGGCATAGGCCGACCGACCGGCTCAAGCAATGCATGCGCAACGCACGCACGCGTGAAGTTTGCCTGTCGGCGACTCCGATGACAGCCCATATAATATGGACGCATACATGAGCAGTCAATCTGCCTGCTGGTACCACTATTGATGATGTACGGCTACAGCGCGCGATTACGGTACGCACATGTATGTACATAACACGATGGAGAGAAACGGTATAGTTGGACCAAATGAGCGCACGAAGCGATTCCTACATTAGAAGGATGGCCCCTTATTTCCAGCAACTGAAGGCAAAGCTGCGGTCGTCGGCTTCTTTGCTGCTTGCACGTGAGAGGATGAGACAAACAAAATGTTTCGTTCTCCCTCCCTCTCAATACTCACTGTCTCTCTCCCTCTTTGCTCTGTGCCCAGCGCTTCTCTCCATCCACCCTGTCCCCCTTCTGCAAGCAAAAGCGGCGCCGCCGAAAGCCAAGGCCGGTCCGGCCGGTCGCGGCGGGGAGCGAAAACTATGGTTCTAACAGTGTTTGTTATTCGATTAGTGCTATTTAGAAGCGTAAGAACGTTTGCCGTCAACTCGAGAATCCACCGTCTCTGGCGCTCCGTCTCCCTCTTCGGTCGAGAGCGCGCGCGCTGCTCGACGACGTCGAATGACTTGTCCGTCAGCCGGCGGCCGGTACCAGTTTCACAAAGGGAATGCCGCCGCCGCCGCCGTCTCCTCGCCCACTCCTCGAGTGGCTGGAGGGCCGAGAGGGGGTGGGGTGGGTGAGGGAGACAAGTTGAAAGCAGACCACTTAAGCTTGTAATAGTCGTTCAAACAAGCCGGCGCGCCGACGACGACGGGCAAACTTCTTCGCCTGAAACCCTGCGTCGCCGCCGCCGAAGGACAAGTGGTCCTCCCCGAAAGCAGCGACTCGTCCGCTACACTCGCCGACTCAGAGTCGCACCTCCCTCTGGGGCCGACTCCATAAACGAACATTCCACTCGCGACAGCGGCGACAACAGAGAGAAAGAGAGAGAGAGAGAGTCCGTCTGTCCCTGTCATCGAGCCTTAGGGGGCCAGCCGGCTTACTTAGTCGCCGCGCGACGATTGTTCGCCAGTCGGCTTATCCCACCACCCTCGAGTGAAGGAGGGAGGGAGCGAAGAAGCCGAACCGGCGCCACAGCCGATAAACGTGCTCGTCTAGTAGTGCATTCGGCTGCGACGACAGACTTCCAGTGACAATCTACAATCTAGCCCATCTCGAAACTCGAGAGTAAACCAGCATCAAATTCGTGGCATGTACAATATGTATGTGTCTAATCCCTTGACGATGGCTTGCATCCCTGTAGCTACTATGGACTACCAGTGACCTACCGTAATCTTCAGTTGCTTACTTGCTTCTCGCTCTCTCCGGTTGGACTACTGTAGTTGGCGAGAAGCCGTTCGCATTTCGCGGTTTTGTATGTATTTCCGTTTCTCGAAAGTTGACAGCATATGTCGCTAATCAAACAAGCGGTCAGTTCCGCTGATCTGCTCTCCGCGTGTACCGGCACACGTGAACTAACGGCACTCTCAATGGGCCGATCATTGTAGTTAGTGTACTGTCTCTCGACTTAGCGCTTTGCACAGTTTCGCTATAAATTTCGCTCTGTTGACAGAAGTGGTGGGGTTGTACAGAACCGAAATCGGTGCTAGTATACAACCGAACACAGGCGTGAATCCCGCGGACGGCTGTTCAAATAGAAAGAGAAGAGAGAGTCTGAGAGCGACAGGCAGAAAGGCAGGACGACAGAATTCTAACGTCGACAACGACGACGAAACCGCAAGCGGATTTGCGCGCCGAGCAAAAACCCTGTTCTCTGTGTAGGCTATTAGAGAGAGAGAAGTTCCCCACAGAACGCGACACGCTTAGGGAGGACAAATACGTAACAAATGTCGAAAGAGCGAGCAGACAAATAGCGGGAGAGGACGACACAGTGACATGGCGTTGGCAACGAGTGGAAAGAACCACCTATAGAGCTCGGTCAGAAATCGCGCGCACTTGCACCTCAAGCGGAGAAATGCCTTGGGAGCCGAGGGAGGGAAAGATCACCAAACTTCTGGAGCGCTACACGTCTACACCACGAGCTGCACTGAAACTGAATCGCTGCACACAATAACAGGCCAGACAATTCAGGTATGTACTTCTACTCCACTGCAAGGACACCTGACGCACAATTGAAATGCAATATCTAGGAGGAAAGAAGCGTGGACACATCACCGACTTTGTTGAACCAAATCAGACTTCCTGGTTGGAGCAGACGGTCGCCGACGGTGGCGGCGGCGACACGGCGGCAGTCGGTGCCGAAGAGGAGGAAGAGCCACCGTCGCTGGGCTCGGTCGGTCGACGCTCCAAGCCGCCCGCGTCAGCGCCTGCAAACGAAAGAGTAGACGGTAGAGGTGTCACATACTTCTACAGTGCAAATGCGTTGTTGTGCACAGTTTCGAAGTTGGCCGTTTTGTTTTGCGGTCTGCCGGCACTTGCCCATCCCGAACTTATGGCCATCATAACCGTTCAACGTTTCGCTAAGAAGCGCAGTCGTTATTCAAGACGGCAATGCGCCAGCAGCCAAGATTTGGACGGCCGAAATAAGAGGCGGTGGCGCAAAAGAAGTTAACTGGTGGGGAGCTTTCGGCGCGAGCGGCGCGTCTGATTTATTCGACGCTGATTCATTCGGCCGCCGAAAGAGGGGGATGTGTGAGAGTGGCGCAAGTGCCAAGATTGGAATCGACATCATCACGAGCGGCTGGTCGGTGCGACCGCCCATTTATCAAGACTGCTCATTTGCCCGCTCCCCCCTCCCCTCCCCTTCCCCCTGACGCTCGATTGCTAACATATGGTCCGATGTATCGTTTAATGTAAACCAGCAACCGGCGAGGCCGCCGGACGGTCTGCCGAGCCGCTGGGAGCTTCTTCTCTTTCCCCCAAATAATTAACCGCGTGGTCGCCCGCGCACCCCGACTGCCCACTTGCGCTGCGCTTGGTTCATTCCGTGTCGGTTTGCCCTCTTTCTGGAAGGCTAATCCGCCGACGAGGCGGCTGCCGACCTTCCGAAGGGGCCAAAGAAGCGGCGAGTGGTTGCCGCCCTTCGGCGAGTGTGTATGTCTGCGTCTGCGCGTGTTGTTTAAACGGCGAATCAATCATGACACGATGGCCGCTGTTCCCCCTTCGGCAAAGACAACGACTGACAACACCTCTGAGCCGCGCGCGGCAGGCTCCGATTCGTCTCCGCCGCTCGATTTCGGAAGAACAACTGCGGCGGCGGCGATAAGTCTATGAGAAGTCGCCGCGGCGCGCGCACGAGAATCACTTTGATGAGAGCCGCCACAGCCTTCGATCTGCCACGACAAAGGAGGGCGCTTCTGGAATCCGCTAGTCCCGCGGGCCCCGTAGGCATCGAAACAGAGGCAGGGGAAGTCCCGCGACGACAATCACAGTCGTCGTCGTCCAGCAGGACGAAGAGAAGCGCGGAAAGGGAGGGGAAGGGACGGAGGGTCGCCTCGCCGTCTGTTATTTTCTCGGGAATGGGATGGGACACCTGAAACCTCATCTAAATGACGGGTGTCGGCAATTCGGCCGCCGGCCATTCCCCGCCGCCGACTTGTCTATCTGTACAGTTCCACTAGGCGCCGCCTGTGTTCTACATTTGTTCGAACAAACCAGCAGCGGAGCACATACCCCCCCCCCCCCCCCACCCTGCCTCGGCATACGGTAGTTAGTGCAGAGAAGAAGCAGCTAGAGGGGCTCCATTTTACAAGCAGCGAAGGCCGATCGAGCACGGGAGTTAACAACTAGCCGGGGGCGACGACGACGAGGCCGACGAGTGTAAACGAGTAGATTGAGCCGCGTCCGCGAGAAGAGAAATGAATTCTCGGCAGAGGTGAGCCGCTACCGTAGTCGAGAAGTGGGCGCACGACAAATCAACACGGTGTCGCATCGCGCCGAGCCGTGAACAGCGCTGTCGAGTCGAGAAGAACGAACCGCGCGAGCGGCGAAAAACTCCGTCGGCGAGCGCTGCCCGCCCCCCCCCCCCTTTCCACGCCGTCCGAAGTCAAAGTCACCTCGTCGTTTCTTCTTTGTCCGCCCCTCTCGTCGTTCGTGCGCGCCGCGGCGGCGTCTTCATGTATACAGGCAATCGGCTTAGGGTTTCGATTCTATCAATCTCTATAAGCCGTTCCGAAAACAAAGCCGCCTGCGCGCGACGAGCGAACGCGCGCTGCCCCGTATTCCGCCCCGTCTCGCGACGACAACGACGACGGCGGCGAACAGCGACAAATGTTATTAGAGCGACGGGCTTGCGGCAGCTTCCCTCTTATCAGCGGAGCAGTCGGTGGCTGGCGCGACGGCCGATTCCACTTGTAAGACGAGCGAAGATGATAGCGCGAGCGCGCAGCCGCGCCGCCTCGCTACAATAACTCAAAATAGCGCAAAGTTACACATGTTCCTTGGTGCAACTGAGCGACCGACGGGGGACTCTTATCGGCTGGAGGGAGGAACGAAGCTCGTGTGACAACAAGAAATGTACCTACTGCCTACTTTTCAATTTGCAGCGTTCATGTCGCGACTGGGGAACGCGCCGCCTTATCTGGGAGCCAGGGGCGCGCTGCTACAAATGTTCGACCCTTAGAATTTACTTTGGGGCAGCGAGCACCTGGTCGTAAATCTCTGACAAGCAGCGCTGTGCAACAACAACTCAGCCGGCCGCCATTACTTGTTCGCAACTGACAGACAGCTGGGGACGCTCCTAGCACGCCGACGAGAAGAAGCTGTGCCCTTGCTGTCTGACCGAGCTGACCTACCGACAAAGGAACTGGCAGACACGCGGACAGGCAAATGGAAGACGCAACACGCACTACTGTGTTCACATATTGATATAGTAATATAATATATTAATCAAATTAATACCTATCAAATGTCTGGTTGCGCTCACCGATGGTGGAGGCGGCCAGCAGCTTCTGCTGGTGCTGTTGCTGCTGCTGCAGAAGTTGCTGCAGCTGCAGCTGGTGTTGTTGGGAGGCCAGTAGAAGCGGGTTGTGCAGCAGCGCGAAGGGAGGATGGCCGGCGGCCAAGCCGGGCCTTCCGAAGGGGCTGAGTTGTCCGGCGGTCGTCAGCAGAGGTGCTCCCATGGGTGGTCGCATGACCCCTCCGGCGCCGCTGGCCACCGCCGCTGCTGCCATGGCGGCGGCGGCGGCCATTTGCTGCTGGTGGAAGGGATTGAAGGCCAGGTTCAGGGACGAGGGCGCTGGTGGAGGGCCCACAGCCGTTGTCGGAATCGAATTCACTTCGACTTTGGGGACGCCGGCCGACAACGACACGGTAGGGCTCAACGGAGTCGGCCCGTTGGGAGTGGGCGTTGCCGGCTCTTCTTTGGAAGCCGTTGAAGTTTCGCACTTCACCTCCGCCTTCGGCGACGTCTTCGATTCTTCGGAGCTGGCGACGATCTCCGCGATGGAGAAGATCTTCTTCTTAGCGGGCGCGCTGGTCGACGGGGCTCCACCTGTAATATGCAAGGGCATCGGAAAACTGCACACCAGACATCATTACTGAAATTGACTCCGCTCACTCAAAGCCGACGATTGACGGCTGGACTCTGCCGTGGAGCCGGTGTGGAGATTGGACGGCGGCAGGGCGACCAGCGGCGGCAACATCGCAGGAGTTGGCTGTGGAGCCGTCAGCAGCTGCGCCATCTGCTGTTGGTGGTGGTGATGGAGTTGGTGGTGGTGGTTGTGGTGGTGGTGCTGTCCCAGTGGTTGTGTCATGGCGGGTCCGGCAGATGTGGGCGGGTCGGAGCGGTCGCTGAGCGAGCTCGAGGGTCGGTTGTCGACGTCGACGTCGTCTAGGACGTCTTCGTCGCCCGGCCGGTTCCTGGGCGACCAAGTCATCTTGTTCTCCTTCTTCAGACGACGACGGGCGTTGGCGAACCACGTGGACACCTGCAAGCAGAAAAATCTGGTTGCTTCATTTGAGCGCAAAAAACTGATGGTTTATTCGCCGGACGTCAGAGTGTTTCCACTGTAAACTGTCGCTGCGCAAGGCCTGCGCTGTTCCGCCGATTTGAGCAACTGCACTTTTTGCCGATTTCCGGTCGCCCTCTGTCAATTATCGTGTTACGTTTTGTTCGGTCCCCCCCCCCCGCTCGCCGCGCTCGCGAGCAGTGCAGGCTATTTGCAAACGGCTCGAATCAAACACGCTCTCCAATGCGTTTACAACCAGCCGATGGAGTGAGTGCGCTCGGCTTTGTGACTGCGAGGAGAGCGCCGACTGCACACAGAAGAGCGGCCGTCGAGTCGGTACATAGTTTGTTCGATTAGTGCTGCGTGTCGGCCGCCGCTTAATGACAGCAGCGGCTCCGCTCTGTTGTCGACCGTCGGCGAAGGAGGAGGAGCAGCCGGAGGAAGACGGGCGCCTGCGAGCGGCGCACAACGAAGCGGCCGACAGCCACTGACGGACGGTCGAACACAAAGAACCAGTTTTTTATGGGTGAAACTCGTCGCGTCAGTAAATCACGCAGCGGCCGAGGGAACAAGGCATTACCCCTTTACAGCTGCCCTCGTTGATCGCGCCGTCTGCCTCCCCGCACACACACACACTCTCTCACCCCACCACCTTTCGTTCGCGTCAAAACGGTTTGTGGCGCGCCGGCCGCAGCCGCCTGCTGCCCATGTCGGAGTAGTGTTTCCCGTCGTGTTGTCGTCTTTTCTTCTTAATTTGAGTGTACCACCGCTACGCAAGTCGACAGCGCGAGAGCGGGAAGGAGAGGAAGGACAAGAGCGGCAGAAGCAAATTCCACCGGCGACAGAGACAGGCGCGGAAAGACGTCATGATCAATGGAGCGCCATGGCGAATGCGTCCTCTCTCTCCCGCGGAGCGGTTGTCGAACCGCCGAATCGTTGTCTTCGTCGTCGTCCCGGCCGCCGCCGCCGCCCGCCGGTTAAAACTGTATGTATTACAGCGTGTCGTACAGCGCAGCGACGCCTCGGCTGTCTCTAATCAGCTTTGGCACTCGAGGAGGGGCGAAGACGTCCCTTGCCGACGACTGCTATTGTCGTCCGCGCGCCGTCGCCGTCGCCGTCGTCGTTACTGTCGAAGGGTAAGGTGAAACAAGAGCCACTGAATCGGCTGAAGGACAAACGAGCCGATTTGGGCGCATGCGGACGGACGACTCGCGCTTGCGGACCAACGGAGAAGAGAAGAAGGAGAGCGTCGCCGCGCGATGCGGAAGGCCGACCGCATCATTCGGAGCAAACGGCCGATCGAACGACTATTCACCTACGCGGAGCAGCTGCCCGTCGCGTCCCCCGCCGTCATTCACCGGTCGTTGTCTCAACACAACTTTACAACCTAATCTTACGCGCGGCGGTTCCCTTCCACTTGTTTGTCGCCAACCGGCGGAAGAGAAGGCTGGTGGGGTGGCGCCCTCACCTTGCTCTTTCCACCCGCGTCCAGTTCCCCCGACTCCAGACGATATCGACCCGAACAGACAGAACGGAGCAGAAACAGCAGCAGCAGATGACGAACATCAAGGTAGACGGCGGGCGGCAGCGACGGCCATGTCCTACACGCAGTCGAACAAATCGGAAGCTCGCCGCGTCGGCGCGACGCCGACACAACGGCCCTCGCTATCGGCGCGTCTTGGGCGCGTAAACGACAGTGGTCTACCGCAATCTCGCGGTCGACCTTGGGCGCGCCGGCCGACCGGCCAAGATCATTTCTCAATTAGTGAACGAGCCGGCGCTGTATTCCTTGGGACAACCTTGGCTCCTTATGTTGTCCGGCCGGCGGAGAAGATAGTCGGGGAGGAAGGGGGGAGGGGGGGGCAGATGGAGAGGGAAATGGATACTTGCAACTCTGGGAAACTGCCGGATCGCTGCATCGATCACGCAGGCAGCGCCATGCGGCCAGGCAAGAATATCGCGCATAAGTTAGCGTCTTTCATCTTTCCCATCCCCACCTGTGTCAAGCTCATGTTGGTGATGAGTGCCAGCATGATCTTCTCGCCCTTCGTGGGGTAGGGATTCTTGCGGTGCTCGAAGAGCCAGGCCTTCAATGCCTGCGTCGTCTCGCGAGTGGCGTTCTTCCGCCGGGCGCCGTTGATGTCGAACGTATTCCGGCCGAATGGGTAGGGCGCGAAGGTGGGGTCGAACGGGCCCAGACCGGGCGGCCCGGGAGGTGCCAACACCGGGTGGCCGCCTCCGAACAGCGCCGCGGCCGCTGCCGAATCAGCCGCCTTCAAGTCCTGGAGCAGGATCCGATTCACTCAGTCTCAAGTTATGAGGCAGTGCCTTTGAATCTATATACGTATGTTGAAGACAGTCCCAGTATATACCTACCTAAACAGTGAAAGCTCGCATTTGTCAAACAGCAACGCAATTACTATATGCTGTGCGCTAGCTCAATCCGAATTTCGCCTACCGGTGGGAAGCCCAGGAAGGGGCCGAAGGGTCCAGGGGCCGGTGGAAGTCCGCCCAGTCGCTCGAAGAGATGTGGCGGGACTCCCGCGTGCGGATGCGGCGGCGGCAGCATCTGAGCTGCTCCGGCCAGTCTCTGCAACGCCTCGGCGTTCATCTGCAGGCTGGCGGGGCCAACCATGGAACTCGTCGACGACCTCTCCGACTCTGCCTTCTTGGTCTCCGCCTGAAACACAGCGTTAACTTTGTCACGTGGCGTTGCAAGCAATTTTGTCAACCAGAATGTACAGTACCTACATCGTGTTGCGGAGATTACGCTCGGCCACTCACCATTGGGTTTGCAGCGGTTTGGGCCATCTATCCTCGAGACGGTGGTTACGGTAGCGGGGGGTCAAATTGAGGGAAATCCAGAAGGTGAAGAGGGGCCACGAGAACTTCCGTCTCAAAGTGGGGCGGCTGGTGTTACAACAACAGTGGAGAACAGGGCTCGACGAGGAATAAAGCCGGCGGGACAGCTGTCGCCGGCGGTTTGATCGACGTGGGGCAGCGGCAGCGACCGCTTTGCCCCCTCCAGGTGATATACTCTCGAGACACCTAGTTCCGCTGGTCGGCGGCGGCTTCTCTACTGCTGCTGCTTCTTCGTCGGCTGGCGGCGCCGCCCTTCTCCCTCGGGCTGACACTAATCGGTGGGGTATGGACGCTCCCCTTCTCAAGTTCAGGACAAGGCGCGAAAGTTGACGCCAAACTCGCAAATGGGTGTCGGCAACAGCCGTTTGGGCCGATTCTGACAAGTTGGAACAAACGCGTCGGCCGCTCGCCGGCTGGCCGCTTTCGCGCACTTCTGGGGCAACTCTCGTCGACGACGACTAAAAGGTGCAAAGACGACGACGACGGCAGCGGCGTTAGTTAGCTGGAAGTGGCGGCGGGACGACGGAGCGAAAGAGCAGGCGGAGTGGAAGTGAGAGGGGGGAAAGGGGGAGAGAGATGGATAGGCGGCGGCGGGTAGGATTATGTTGTTACAAAGCGGCCTTGCCACTTGGGCGGCCGGCGCTGATTGGCCGACGGCGTGTAGAACAAGGCGCTGATTGCTTGTCTAACACCGTGTACCTTCTCTCGGCCGGTCACGTGACGCGGACACGCCCCTCTCGGCGGCTGCGTCCTGTTCTACACGGCGTTCTGCAGCTGGAGGCTGTTGCAGTCGCTGCCTCCCTCCCACCCCTCCGCATGTCTCCTCACCCCTCTCTCGTTCTGCCGTCTTGCGACGATTGAGCCGATTGATCCGCAGAGTGGGCAGGCCGATTTCAAAGGCGGTGGCGGGTGGGCGCGCGGGTAGCTAATTATACGCATCCAGCAGTGTTTGGGGCAGCTCACGCTCCACTGGCCAGAGTGGCAGGACGAGGAGAAGGTTACGGCGACGGCGGCGGCGGCGATACCTTTTGATTATCGCCGTGGTTGTCGGCGCCTCGTCCATTCGGCTCAATGTTGTTCGTACCTGCCTCCCTCGTCGACTGTCCTCTTGAAAGGATGCGCGCGCAGGACGATCGTCATGACCGACCGTCGCGATCTCACAGGCGAACGCATCAAAAGGCGTGTTCTCTCCATTACCGAACCGATCGTATATCTCTGGTTCCTCCTTCCTCCTCCGTTTGCTGGCTGCTACGCCCACCGTAATCCTTGCCTACCTGCCGGTTTTGACATGCCTTCCTAATACAGGCAGTGATTAGAGGTAGGGAAGACCCTTGACGCGTCCATTTGCAGTCGGAGCGGAAGCAAAGCCTTGTCCATCAACCGAGAATGCGCCCGACTTCCATCGACTTCCTTGAGAAACGAGCTGTCGCCGTCTCAAGTGGCGGACTCGCGGCCCAGTTTAAAACTTCAACTTTGGCCTAGGGTGCTGCGATTGAGATGCGCTTCCGCGAGAGACATACGCGCCGCAGCACATGCTCGTTTACATTGTTGTCATCTTGTCATCGTCGGTAATACTGCCTTCATCTGACGAATGAAGAGGGGAGGAAGGGATGGAGGGAGGGTGGGACGATTTCGTTTGTCCGGCTGTCAGTTTGTCGCGACGGCGTCGACCTTGACTTGGCCACCGGAACGGCGGCCGATCCACTCGCTTGTCTTGCCTTCTTCTTTCTCCCTCTCCCTCTCACGTTCTTATATGAGCGTACGCGGCCGCGGAGATTCATCCTAAGACGCGTACTCTCGTCTTTGTGTATTGGCGGCGCAATGTCTCCTCTTGTCCGTTGCGGCCTTGCTGTAATCATGTCGGCCGAAACATTCAACCCCAGAAGAATCAACACCATAATTGTGGTATTTGGTAGAAGTATATCTTTAGTGGGAGACCTCAACCACGAGATATTACTGGGGGGAACATCTGGTGTCGCTCCTATGTACCTGATCCTGTAGAGAGTACAGTAGCCCGTGATCCATCACGCTTAGAATCGAGTTGGTGGTCTACATGCAGACCGTCGTTCCTTCGGAGAATGGGTTGAGCGATACATACATAGGTGCGATGCGCCGCCATGCCATTATGGCGCGTCATCATCAATATGGCAGGCCGATCTTACGCTCCAGTCGACTTCAGAGAGCGCGCCGCGCCTCGCGCGCCGATGCAGCGAGGCGAAGTGAGACAGGGATCCATTACCGATTCGATTCGTCGTCGCCGATGTCGCGACGATTGTTTTCAGGGGCGCGCCGCCGCGGCAGCGCTCGAGTTAATCACGGGTTACCGACTAACTGATTGGTGTTGTCGGACAGAAATGGCTCCATAATCCTCCCAAGCCGCACGCTGAGAGCGCAGGCAGATCGGCCGCCACTCCCTTTCTTCCACTGCCCCCTTTGTCGGCACGCCAGCCAGAGCGATCGGTGGGAATGCTATGTACTTACCTACCGTACCATCTCCACTGGGTCTTCTTCGCCTTATGCCAGCCTTCACTGCGGTTTTCGAGGGGTTACTGACCATAGTATTGTCTGTCAGTGCAGTGATGCAGGTACAGTAACCTTCACAAGGGAAACGTCGACCGAACGAACCAACCATTTGTCAGAAGCGCAGCGCTGTCCTTGCCGTATCGCCGGAGGACGCCGGTCATTTGCGCCAGTTGTGCGCTGTTGCCTGTCTGTATGTTACTGTCGTCTTTTGTCACCATCACCGGACAGTCTTGCATCTGTGCGTCATCCTCTCCTGGGTACGGTATGCATCCACCTCTGCACATTGGCGAAAGTTTGTCTCCGCTTTCACCTCCTCTCAACGGGCTAAGAGGTTGATGGTGTTGTAATTCAATCTGGAGAAAGAAACAGCACCAGGAGACGCCGTTCCAAGCTGCGCATATTATTGACATCGGTCCGGCCCCCGGGGCGGCAATCGAGAGACGACGACGTCGACAACAGACAACAGAAGGGCGCGCGGCGCGCGATACATCAGCAAAGCCCTTCCAAAGGAGCTTGCATAATTGGCGCAGCAGTGACGATTTATGAGCTCGCAGCAGCTGAGACAAACAGCTCCACTCCACCCTTACGTATGTACCACGGGGGAATGGGGCAAGGTTCATTAGCGGCCCATAAGACGTCTGCTCCCTCTCATCGCTTACTGGTGGTAATCGAGACGCCCCTCCCTCTTCTCCTTCCATCCTGTGATCTATTGAATGGGCCGCTTGCATAACATCTTCTCGGTTTATTGAGACCCCAAATCAAAGGGGGGGGGGGGGGAACCTGCTACCGAACGCACGGGGGGGGGGGGGGGGTAGGGTCGGGGAATGGAGGCAGGGGGTCCGATCGCGCGTGAGAGAGTGTGGGCTGGATGGGTCACCAGCGTTGTAAACGCGCTTCCCTCCCTCTCTCTCTCTCAACCGTTGTCCATTTCTCGCCAACTTCTCGGGTTTCCCCAGACGATCAATCACGCCGATCGTCGATGGAGCGGCGCCACTCCGCCCCTCCCATTTCCTATTGGATTCCGAGGGGGGGGGGGGGGTGGTGTGCGGCCGCCGCTGCAATCGGCGAAATATTAATAACCTGTCGAGGACAGTTGCCGTCGCACAAGCCCTGCAGCGGCGTCGCCAGGCAGGACGGTAGCTGCTGCTGCGCCTTCTGTCTGACAAGCGAAGAACACGTGCGGCCGCCCGAGGGCGCGTCCGGCGCCAGAGCCTTCCCTACTCGCGATTTACAGTCACTCTATTAGCGAACTTGTAAATCAGATCGAGCGATATTGCGCAGAAGTGGGGCGGAGAGGCAGCGATACCATCACCTGCTGTTCCGCTTTTGTCCGCCAGAGCTGTCAATCGCGCGCGTGGTCGGCCGCTGAAATCCGATCGGGCCCCCTGACAGAAAACAAAGACTGGTCGAACAGAGGACCGACCGTGTCACGGACGCGCTACCAGGGCCCGTATCGGTTACAGTAGAATTCAACAACATCGCACGGCCAGCCTCAGTTGTTTCAAACATCGCCCTATGGTGTTTGGTCGAACCGGGCCGAGAGCGTCGAGTGTAACTCTTTTTTTGCGCGGGCAGTGAACTTGGTGCTTCGCGAGCTGTGCGCGGATTTGGTACATAGTATGTACATACTTGTAGTACGGTGGGGAGCCGCCGGTATCGCGGTCGCGCTCTTTTTGAGGTCGCCGCCCTTGGGCGGGCGGGGGAAATCGACCGGCGGACAATCCGCTTATGTGTCCACTTTGCCATATTTGATTTCTTTGACGTGGTTCACAAGGCGTAAACGTCGGCGCTGTCCCCAGCCAAAGGGGACCCGAGAGCGACGAGCTCCCAAATCGGATTAGGCGCTTGACGAGGAACACGAGCGCACCGCGCAGAAACGAGCGCTGAGAACGCTTGCTGGGCTCTATCGGTTGGTATATATGCGGGCGATTGGATAGATGGCCACTTAAGTCGAACCTTGGCGGGGCCGCCAAAGCGGCTCCCGAGAAGCTGAAGGAATCGGCAAGCGGATTTGTGCTCAAAGCAGCCCTAACAAATGTCCCCGCTAATCCTCCGACTAGAGCGAGAGAAGGAGAGAGAGAAGGCGCCCGCTCGCCTCCCCATTACCGTCGTCGTTTCTAAGCGGCGTCGACGTCTACGCGGTAGCTGGAATGCAAACAGACTGTGGGAACTCGAGAGGTCGGCGCGCGGCGGGGGACTGTGGAAGGGGGGGGGGGGGGGGGGGGGGTGCCGAAAAGACAATGGGTCGAACCGCATTGTGCTCAATGGCGGCGGCGGCGTCAATCGATCACACTTGGCTCTCTCTCTCTGTTGTGTTCCTTCGGGGCTGCTGATCTCATTGAAGGAGAGTGGCCAGTCCCACACAGACGCACAGACACTGGGCGCGACAATGGGATTTGTTTGGCCCTCCTGCCATAATACCCACTCCTTCGTTAGCCGCGCCTGTTTGGCTGACGACCGCGACGCTCCCACCTGACAAGGACGTACTCGTCCATCGCACGCAGTAGGTCTCTGTAGCTCACCATATACTACACCGAGTCGCACAGACATAAACGTCACTTGAATCGGCACCACTACCGTAACAAACAATACCAACAGGCGGACCAAGGTAGGTACATATTTTTTCTGATGGACTGAAACAGCTACGGTACATATTTTTTAGATGAACTGAAACAATGCCCAGAAACGCATCGTGCAAACCAGGGACATCAGTTTCGAGTCTTGGGTGCTGTGCTTACTGTAGGTGGGTGGGGTTGTATTCATATCAGCGGTGACAGTGTTCCGACGTCCGAGTACAATAACTGCATCATGCGATCATCCATGGCGGCGCGTGCGCGCGCGGAAGTCCGCCGCGTCGCTGACAAAGGTTGCTGCTCCATCGACGATCAATTTTGGCGCGCCGGGCAGGATGAATGAACAAAGTGAACAGAATTCCATTAGAGGGAGACGACGACGCACCGTGGCAGGGAAAGAGGGAGGAAGAGTAGGGTATACGAACATTGTATATAGCAGTTGAAATGCGCCTCTCGCCGTGGTGGAGAGAGAGAAAGAGTGGATGAAGGAGAGAAAGAAAGGCGCTGTCGCGACGTGTGTGTGTTTGTCCGCGCATGCGGTCGCATTGTTGCGCGAGGACGGAGCCTGCCGTCGCCCGCCGTCGTCGACGTCCGGCCATTATTGAACCCGCCGCATAAACTTTGTTCTTCCTCTTCCTTT
This sequence comes from Linhomoeus sp. GSCO2_2, assembly GCA_030248115.1. Classification (NCBI taxonomy): domain Eukaryota; kingdom Metazoa; phylum Nematoda; class Chromadorea; order Monhysterida; family Linhomoeidae; genus Linhomoeus; species Linhomoeus sp. GSCO2_2. The sequence continues at coordinate 21,528 of JASAMZ010012411.1, forward strand.
GAGGACGCAATCTTCTCGAGAAGACGGCGCGATCCATTGATATAATTCGGCGAGATAATAGACTTGTGGACAGGCGTACGCACATCGGCGGCGACCATTAGTGGCCTCGCACGGCGCACACACACTGTCGTAAAACCGACCGGGGTTCGCGAGTCATTCAACAAAATTCTCCGCCTGCACAAATTCGATGACATTTCTGCTTCCTTTCGACCGCGCAAAAAGACAAACCATTGCGGGGGCTTTGCCCTCGCCGCTTCCGATGTTCGCGCGGTCTTCCCTTCAAGACGCTACTTCTCAAGTTATGGGCTGCAGGGACTGACTAAGGCCGTCGTACCGTAACAAGAACACGCCAACAAAGAAGCTTTGCTACTGTTTTGTTTACAATTGGTTTCTCAGAAAAGATGCGTGGCACTTCCGAATAGGTACATACATCGTGACGATTTGCATCCTGCAGGACCCAACGACAGCAGCGATCGACTGCGCTCAACCGGACATCGCGTAGCACTCGCAACAGAATCGGTGTACGTTTGAACCAACAGATCGCTCAGAGAAGCGGTGCAGGCGCTCGGCGTGCTCGACGTGTTGGCGATCCGGAGACACTTCGACGGCGAGAGAAACCTCAACACAATCTCGTCGTCGTCGGCATATGCCCTTAATTGCATCCAGCTGTTTGGCGTTTAAGAAAACGACTTGGCTTTCTTAGCGAGGGAAGCGCCACCCCTTCTTTACAGCCGATCGTAAAGTCGACCGCCCGAATGGCCGAGTGGTTACCGCCGAACGTCGAAACTTGTTTACAGTAGAGGAGAGGGCGGAACACGTGCCAGCGCCCTTTCGAAGACACAAGTCGACGTCGGGAAGTACTGCCGCCAACCGCTACATCTGCTCGATAAAACTCTCAGCGTTCGAATTATGGAGCGCCCTTTATGGTTTGTCCTGTTCTGACGCGTGCCGACTCCCGGCCGGCTGTCTGGAAGCGCCGCCCTGTCTGGCCGAGCAGAGCCACAGGGACTTTTTCTACTGGAAGAGAAGGGAGAAGGCGCCTATCTGCCGGCTACAGCGGGCATAGCCTAGGGGGCACAGCGGGCATAGCCTTGGGGTACTGTAGGAGGTGGTGCAACAAGCAGGCCCCCTACACCACTGCATGCGTCCAGGCAACCTATGTTGCACTCTACAGTATCCGAAACGTTTACTGCACGATCTGCGAGCAACCAACTGAATTCGTCACAGGCACATCCGCCAACCACCCTACAGCGATGTTCATATCCACGCACGACCGACGAATATACTCTTCACGAGCTGAGCGAGATAGGTACGCAATTCTAGCCTTCGTGGAATGATGGACCGGATACACTCTCCTCGACGACTCGGACAAAGAGACGACAAAACCAAAAACAAACGAGAGGAAGAAGAGACCGATATACCATCGCAAAGAAACCCAAACGCAACTAACACACACTAACTTTGAGGAAGGGGACGGGGGCCAAACTGGAAACGGAGTACGGTAACGTAAATTCCAACCAATGGAGTCGGCGCGACGAATCGTTGTACTGCGACAGGGCGAATTCGGGACAGTTGCACATGCGCGAAGACACGGGCGAGCGTGCACTCATCGGGGAAACAAGGGGATAGGGCAGGGACGAGTTTCTAGCGCGAACAATCCCCATATCAACCTCGCCCAAATCTCAATTGCCTCTCTCGAAAGGAAAGAACGAAGCGCTACAAAACACCGTCGCCGACTACTACTCTCCCAACATGCCTACTCGAGCTGGAAGACGGCGCAGTTGTTCTCCATTCGGTTGCAGGTCATTAGCTGGCCGTCGGCCGTCAGATGGAGATCGCTGACGAAGCCGCAGCCCGGGTGCTCCAGGGGAATGGTGCTCAGGAAGCGACCCTCGGCGTCGAACAGCTGAACAGCCGTGGGACGATGGAGGAACAACATACCGATAGATGGGCACACTACCAGAGGTACATCGGGTTGACGGGGTCGAGCCACATTATGCAGTGGTCACTTTGAGAAAAGTTCCCAAATTCTCACCAATTTGGCAAAACGAAGAATATGCGCTTTTCTGGATGAAAATCTTCACAAAAATATGCCAGTTACGCAAAAAATACCATTATCAAATACGCAGCACATGGATTTTTTTTCAAGGTATGTAGGTGTCGCAAAAAACTGCACTTCTGGGCAACGATTCTTGAGGTGACAAGGTGACTAGATGTGTTCATTTCGTCGCTGAAGATGTGATGATCAATATTCGACCTGCGTGACACCCTGATCAGCCATTAAGGGCAGAGGAATACCCAACGCACCTGCACTCGGCGGTTTTTGGCGTCTCCGATGACCAGATTGCCGGCTCCGTCGAAGCGGACGCCGGAGACGAAGTTGAGCTGTCCCGGTCGCCTTCCCATCTCGCCGAACTGGCCGATCAGCGAGCCGTCGCGCAGGGAGAAGGCCGAGACCTTCTGCAGGCCGAGGTCGGTGACCACGAGTCGGTCGCCGTTGGAAGCCATGAACCGGGGCTTCGACTGCCCTCCCTCTCTGCAGGCGCCGTCGTAGGAGAAGCGCAGAAGGGGCTCCCTCGAGCCGCCCAGCGCCCGCTCGATGTCGTAGACGAAGATCTCGGCGCCTCGGCCGTAGAAGGCGTGCGCCAGCGTTATCACCTTGTCGCCGGACACCGCCAGGCCTACATGCAAACAGTGCAATGCAGTACATCAGTCTGCCCACGAAGGACGCGATCGCGTAAATTGGACGTTGTCTCTATCTCCACTGCTCACTGACCCATCATCTTGTCCAGCTCCGCCACCTGTCCGAGGACGATGCCGGCGTCTTCGCCCATCAGCTCAAAGGCGGCGATGCGACGGTCGTCCTGCAACAACATACATTCACTCCACAACAGCGAAAGCGGACAGAGAGTTTGCGGCGACCATGGACAGACTTTGACGAGCATCTTGCGCCCCATGTCGAAGGTCAGAACGGCCGAGGGTCGAACGAAGGGGTCCTTGTTGGGAGAGACGTGCTTCACCAGCAGATTGGGATCGAAGTTCTCCCCGTACAGCTTCACCTGTCGACGCAAGAGAGAGAGAGTCACCTTTGCAGAATGGTTGGTACAACCGCGTTAGCAGAACACACAGGGGAAAACTACAGTCTCGACCACACACGCCAGCAAGGAACTGACGTGTTCCTTGGCGCCATATTTCCAATTCGGTAATACTGTACATACATTGTACATAGAAGTCGACATACCACATTGTGGTCTGTGTCGCAGACGATCCAGTCGCGGGTCGCCTCGCTCTTGGCGCAGCCAATGGGTTTCAGGAAGGAATCCTCCACGTTTTCCGGGTCGACTGGCCCTTCCACCGAGCCCAGCACCTTCACTAGGCGACCCTTGATGGCGCCTGTTGCAACGTGATCACGAATTCATTCTCAATCGACGTACCACCCCGGCCTAGTCAAGTAACTAATGGATTCACTAAAAGCAGACGTTTTGGTTCTCGCAAACAAAATTCGGAAGAGATTCCGATGGACACCACAATCGGCTCTGTACAGTACATACAAATATGTACAACGTTGAAAGTGTCACGCACGCGTAGCTAGCGACCCACCCCCCCCCCCCCAAATGACGTAAGCGATATTCACGATCGTCTGCTTTCGCTACACAGGCCAGACGTAATGGTTCAGCATTCCAACACTACCGATAAAGGGACCATCGCCACTAGTGTCGGCGATTGAAGTTCTACAATTGAGATTAGGAAAAAGTAGAACTAACGAAAGAAAGCAAAGAATAGTCGACTATGGCAACAGCGGGAAAGAAGAAAGAGCCGGCGGCGCTCCAGATCTACCTCAGCGTGTGCCCGCCGCGGCTGCGCTGCACGAGAAGACAAGTGGAAGTTCCAAGGAGTCGGCAGGCGACGAGAAGGACCGGTCGGCGGCGCTTCCGCTGTCTGCGGCTGCTGCCGTGTCCCCTCGAGTGCGTCGTCGTCGAGGAGCCCCTGACGAAGAAGAAGCAGAAGAACAGAAGGATGGTCGACGGCAGGCGTCAATCGTCGGGCCAGAGACAGAGAGGATCGCTGCCCGCCTACTCGACAGTGGCCAGCTTTGGAGTGCTGAGGAGCAACGACGACAAAGACGACGCAGGTCTCAGTCCGGGTGCAAGCGGCAGCGGAGCCGGCGGCGGCATTCGCTGCTTGGCCAACCCTCGCCTCCGTCTGCGCCTGGATCGCGTCGGTCTGCGCCAGGAGCACCAGCAGCTGAAATTCATGCACATCGTTGAGACGAGAAAGCGCCAAAGGCGGCAATGGGAGCAGCGCGGCGGCCAACAACAGCTGAGGCAGTCGACGCGCCGATTCGCCGCCGCTGACGACACCTACTACGATGTGGACGGCGAAGAAGCCAAGAGGAAGAAGAGAAGAACGAAGGCCAAGCGCCGTCGGGCCAAAGGAATAGACGAGTCCACGGACTCTGACAGCAATTTGGCCGTCAGCGAGCAGGAAGACGAGGACGACGACGACGACGACTTGTCCACCGAGAACGTCGAAGCCATCACCCGCCAACTGTTGGCAGGCAAGAAGACCGACTACGAAGCCCAAGTCGAGGAGACCAAAGGCTACCAGTGGAACTGCTGGCTCTCGCTGGAAGAACTCAACAAGTCGCGCAATCTGACAGCAGTTGTGGCCAGGGTGCTCGGCATCCAAAACAGCGTCCTCAACGGCGAAGATACGTCGACGCTGCTGCTGAAGACGACGACGACCACCGACTACCACCACTCTCCGTCGTTCCGAAATTCCATTACGGTCGGCTGCCTTACCCGTCTAGGAGAGAGCGGCCGCCAGTTCAATAGAGCTTCTGTATTGTTCAGGTGGTGCAGTACAACGCGTCCGAGCCCCGCGCCGATCGCGCCAAGTCTTCGAGGCGGACGCAGGAGCCGATCGGTGGCGACCCCACGTACTCCACGCCGACGACGACGACCACCTCTCAGAACACGTCTCCAGGAGAGACAGCAGAGCCGCCGCCGGCGACGACAGTGACAGTGGGCCTGACGAACGAGCGGACGGCGCCCAGCGACAGCAGCGCCGCCTCCACCACGCCGACAACGGCGACGCTGAGCGGCGTAGTCCCATCCGATCAACGTGATAGCGATCAGACCAAATCCCGCAACACCAGTAGCAGCGCCAATGCCATTCTGTGATGACGGCCAAGAAAGGAGGGAGAGAGAACTTGTTCGTGTCACGGTAGCAAACACAAAACCCAATCACTTTTTGATCTGCCTACGTACCAACCAATCATTTAACCAAGACAAGCCGAAACGAATGCAAATGTGGAAGGAAGCTCGAGCGAAAGAGCTCGGTTGGGTACAGCATTGCCTATGTACGAGTTGTGCAGCCCCGCTCCAGCTCCACTACGCCGACTCAAGGGCGCTCTGTTGCGTACTATACCACATGTTTCGCTCAGTTCGGCAAGTTGTCATTAAAAGCCCAAGACGCACCTCGCAACAGGTCCTTGAGATTGGGCCATCCCACGTTGCCTTCGCCGTAGTCGACCACATCCTTCGCTTTCGCTTCCGAATCGGCGGCGCCACTGGACACGAGCCCCGTTTGCTTGAGCTGCTGCGCTGGCTCTGCCGCCGCGCCTCTCACCGTCGTCGGCGCCACGTTCTCGACCACTTCTGCAGAAAGCGACGACCGCGCTTCACCGTGCGCCGCTCGTTGTTATAACGTCATCTGGGAGCGCACCAGCGCTGGCGTTCGAGAAGACGGTGGTCGGCATCAGCTCGTCGTCCCAGTTTTCGTCAGATAGGTCGGCCGCCTTGGTAGTGGTGGCGGTGACCTTCGGCAGGGCGCTGGCCAGCCCCGACATGCGGAAGGACGGCGGCAGCTGCGAGGGCGGCGCCTCCCTCTTCTGCTGCTCCTCGGCCACGCTCGCCCCGCCTTCAGCCAGACCACTGCGATCCTGCAGCTGCAAAGGAACACATCTGATAGACGCACGCGTTTCTAATAAGCTGCTACAGTGACTAGGGCACCAGCCACCAACACTGCTCATCAGCGGCCTTCCTCGACCGATGGCCGCGCTGGCCGGGAAGCACCCCGTCGCCTTCTTCGCAGCGGCGTCTCCGCCGGCGCCCATCGCCGACGCGTTTTGGCCCATCTTCTTGTTGGCTTCATCCAGCGCGCGCGGCGTGGCCTCCAGGAAAGTCGGTCCGCTGGGCGCCAGCTCTGAATGAAACAGCTCACTCGTCGACGTACGTATGTATTCACTGTCGCAGTATGTAGAAAAGAGGAACCGAGAATTCTCACCGTCAGCACGAGACTGCATCGATTGCTCAAAGTTCTTCGGCTCGCTGGCGTCGGCCACTGCTTCGGGGAACGGCGCCGCCGGTACGGCCGGTACCTGCGGCAGTCGCTGTCTCAACGGAGGTGGCATCCTAAAAGTGACCAGGACGAGCCATATTGAACGACTTGCGTACTATGTAGTATTCGCCCGACGCCAGAGCTCACGTGGCGGTGGAGAAGACGGGCGGACTGGCGCTTCCGGCACCGACGTTGGCCAAAGCGTGCGTGTAGGGCATGGGAAGGGAGCCGTCGAAAGAGCCGCCGCCGCTGGCGGAGAGGGCGAAGCGCCGGCCGCTGCTCTGCTGCTGGAGGAAGGACGTCTCGGTTTCCACCTTGAGGTTGAAGGGCGTATTCGAAATGGGCTCCCCGTAGAGCTTCCCCTCCACCACGTGCTCTCCCTCCAAGTCCGGTCGAAACTGATACAAGCAGTGCGACAGGTGAAGGCGATTATGTATTCGAGTTGGAAGGCAGAGCGAGGCTCACGGTGACGAGCAGCAGGTCCAGTTTCGACTCGTGTTTCTTCACGTCGGCGTGCAGCGCCATTCCGTTGCTCTCGTTGCGCACCTCCACCCTGAAGTTGTCGACGCAGTCGGCGTCCTCGTGCTGCATCACCACCTGAAAAGACGCCGCGGCACGACTGCTGCATATCTAGAAATCTGCAGGTACACACAATAACACAAAGTATGTACTTCGATGACGATCGGCTGTCCGACGATATTCGGCGCCGGGCTCATGGAGAATCGCAACTCCGAGGGCTCGTTGACGCCCGTCTTGATGTAGTAGAGACTCTTCCCTCGGAGGTTCTTCAGAATCTGCAAGTCGCAATGCTCACACATTCGGCGTGCAAAGACTCACGTACGCCCAATCAGAACAATTCTGGCGCACCTCGGCGAATCGGATGCTATTCTGCAGCTCCACTCGAGCGGATGAGAAGAGTTTGGTGGCAGCGGCCTTGTCCTTCGTCTCTCGGCGGAGCTTCTCCAGCTGCTCGCTGACCTCCAGCAGCACCGCGCTCTCGTCGGGATCGCCCGGCCCGCTGCGCTGAACACGAGAAACACCACGCGTGCAACGTAGGCCAAGTGCCATATTCATCAATATCCGATTGCTAGCATAGCAAACGCGAGCATGAGCCAGAGCGGCCGTTTGTCCGTCCAACCGACCTCCAAGGCTCGTCGCAACTCCTTCACGCCTTCCAGGCGGCGACGCAGATCCGCGAGCGAGTCTTCCACTTCGTCCTTGCACAACTTCACCTTCTCGTCGGCGGTATGCTGCATCTCCAGCGTGATTTCCTCCAGCTGAACAACCGAACGAGTCACCTCGCCACACACAGCTAGAACTTACGAGTGACAAAGAAACGCCGAATATGGAAGGGGAGGGCACTCCCCCCCCCCCCCGCCACAATCACCTTGCGATATTAGGTTACTTTCCCACTTTGCTAAAATTTCGCACGTGGCGCTATATTTATTTCATCTAGTTATGTATACACCAATTAGCGAGAACTGTAGGTTTTGAGCACTCTTGCAGTGTCGAAAGTTGCTCGCCGGTATGACGGGACAGCCTCCCCCCTCCCCACCCCCATCCTTGGCTACCGGATGGCGCTACAAATCCAGACAGTTGAAGTGAAGCCACTTTCTGACTCACCCGATGTTTGAGCGAGGCCACATCGCTGTGGATCTTTTGGGCCACTTCGTCCTTCTTCCACTTCAGAACCTCCATCAGCGTCGCTCCCTTCGTCTCCAGCTAGAATAATGCCACCTCGTGCACTAATCTTACAAATCATGGTACCCAGTCAAGACGCACGGATTTTATGCTGTCCTCGATCCTCAACAAAGTCGTCTCCAGTTGCTCCCTGCTTAACGAATTACTACTCTGTTCCTCCATTTTGCGATATACGCGAACTGACGAAGTGCGACTAATTTCCAAAAAGAATATCCGAAGACCGAAAAACAAGCAAAGTAAAAATTTGACTTGACCACCTAGGAAACGAGAATGAACTGTGGAGTTTCTCCCAAATCTCAAGCGGCAAAAGTCACCTCACAAATACCGTACCGAGTGATTTCAATTTTCCTAATCGTCGCTGAACCGATCCGGCGGAAATGCACCATGACTTCACAAAAATGCTTGAAATGGTGCGACATCCTAGTGCAAATAGTACAATTTGGTTGCGTGTCCTTCTCTTATTGTATGAATAATTTGAATTTGTGCGAACCTATATCAAACGCTTTTGAATTCAAAAACGTGCGTTAAGATTGAGAATTCAATCCTTCTCTTATTGCATGAATAATTTGAATTTGCGCGAACCTATACCAAACGTTTCGGAATTCAAAAACATGCGTTGAAATTGAGAATTCAATCCTTCTCTTATTGTATGAATAATTTGAATTTGAGTGAACCTATGTCAAACGCTTTTGAATTCAAACAAGATTAGTAGACGGGGGCAGAGCCCCTTGGGGCACTCCTCCCCTCTTTCAGAAGAATTTTGGGAGTTGAATCATGCTGCCCATTGATCAACGAGGCATGTCAGTGAGGCTTACTGGCCATTCTAATCGAAAATTAATAACAAATTCGAAATTGTGACCCTCCAATACCCCAAATTTGACATACAACACACCTAGCTTCAGCTGAACTGACACAACCAGGTTTTCCACTTGAGGGCACATATGGTGGCAAGCAAATTCTTCAAAAATAATCCCACACATCTCAAAGCGAAAGGACAACGTCAAATTCGTGATCAGCGTCCCCGAAAAGCCGGAATCGAGTACTTACACGGTAGGTGTCCCAGACAAATCCGACTGCCAAAATTTAGAATTCAAATTTCCCGCCAAAATACGCGTCGGACGAAAAAAGTGCTTATAACAAAAACAACGTATCTTTTGATGCTCTATCACGTGAAAGTCCAACTGACACCGAACTATCTCAACTGACTCCACTTTGCACCGAAATACCGAAAATTTGTAAAAAATTTTGAAATTTCACGCAGAAATTGACCCAGCCCAAAGCCGAAATTTTGCCACAGTGAAGATAGTTATAACGCTCAAAAACCCTGCCAGTGTCGTCGAAATCGATTCGCACAGCAAGGAATGGGAAAGGGCGAACTTTTGAATTTTGACCCAAAAATCGATTTTTCCAATTTTCACCCAACAATTGGCAGTTCCGACAGAAGTGATCTACTACAAAGTTGTAGAGCTCGCCGAGCTCTATCAAATGGTGTTTATCCCATCACGCTGTATGCACCCGTTTAAAAGTTATGTTTGCCCGAAGTTATACCGAGAGCCCTGGTACCCAACTTTGTGGTCATAGCCCCGGCGGGACCAACGCCTGACGGTTTAGGGACCCCCACGCGACACGTAAGCTACCTTTGCTCTATAGGCTGAGACAAAGACGAGTCCGAATGTGCAATCCACCATCTTGCTACAACCGTTCAACCAAACCCTACTTTTGGGTCGAAAAACCCGGTTTTTGCTGCCCGGCCCGGGCAGACCCGGACCCAGCCCGACGGCGTCCCCACCATCGAATAGCCCAATGTCTTTTACATATTCGACCCAAAGCTCGTCTTCCTCCGTTCTACCAGAACACTATTCTAAGCGTCCAAAGTTCGCCAGAGGCCGAAAAATCGGGTTTTTGGCAACTTGCCAAAAATCGGGTCCCGGACGGAAGTCGAGACCTTCGATCCACCCTGCGCAATCCAGAGACCTATCGAATAAAAAAAAATTCGCCCCGATCGGCCAACTCTAGCCCGACTTATGAGCGTTCCAATTTACACAGAATCCGCACCATCACTATAGCACTCCTCCCTTTTGGAGGGGAGGAGTGCCAAAAACGCGTGGAGATTGAGAATTCAAACTTTGAAGTCGAATATCATCAAGGTGAGGCGGCCATAACCAGGCCGCGATACCAGGCCACAATGGAAGCCATTATCTATATACACTTGTCACGGTGCGAGGCTTGATAACAATTGGAGGAAACAGCAACCCCACACACAAAATCAATGGACGGCTTGGACTTATGGTGAGTGATTTGTCTTACACCTAGGTACTGCAACTCTTGTTGCGCATGACTACACGCTGGTGAATTGAAATCTGCGAGGCGTTGTAGGGAATGAACGAGCACGTCATACTGTAACTCGTGCGAGCCAACGACGAATCAGCCAACTATGTACAGACTACTGAAACACCGATCTCATCGCGTGTTTATCCGTCGTCGGGCTGATCGTTATTATCACCACCTTCTTCTCCCTCTGGCGCGGCGGCACTGTCTTCGTGCAGCAGCACGTACTCCCTGGTGGAGAAGCCGAACTTGATGACGTCCTTCTCGTGCAGCTGGTAGTAGCGCTGCGCCTCCAGCTTGTTGTTGTTGAGAAAGGTGCCGTTGGCAGAGTTCAGGTCGATCAGGTAGGGACGGACCAGGCGACGCTCCTCCTCCCCTTCGCGCACCTTGACCAGTCGGTGCTGAAGAACCGCGTGCTGCTTCGAACAACTGGGGTGGTCCACGGGCACGTCCGCCACGCGCCGGTCTCGTCCTGCAACGACGGTCTGCGCCTGCGTCTACCGTGTATTATGACTAGACTAGGATAGCCCGCAGTGCCCAATTCACACGGTAGGGAGATCATCCAATAAGCGCCCCTCCTGATCGTGTCACTAGAGAGTAGAGAACATGAGGCAGAAGCAGAAGGCGGTAAGCGGGCGCTTATTGAAGGATTCACGTTATGTTGATTGGCCTATTTGTTCGCATGAAGACCCTCGGAAGCAGCATAGACCAACCTATCAGGTAGGCGCTCTGTCGATGCACGTAGAGGACGGGCAGCGCCTCGTCCCCTTTGAAAGGATAGAGACGCCACCTGACGCGGGGCTTCCTGGCCTCGTGCGGCTCATTGTACGTTACAACGACGCCGTTGAAGGTGTTCGTGTCAGCGGTCAAGACGCCACTCAGGCCAAAGTTCGGCTTCTCCTTCTCCTCCTCCACCTCTTCCGTATCCTCAACTTCCTTCTTTGCCTCGTCCGACTTGCCCCAGTTGTAGTCAGCTTCCTCCTTCTTGGCCGAGCCGTCGATTCGGACGCGCACTCTAACGAGATAAAACAGGATATGTAAACTCGCTTTGCCGCAAAAGACAACTGATCACGCAGGCCAACTACCTATCAGGCTCTTTACGGTGGTCCTGTTCCCTTCTGAGACGCCTGTCATCTTCGTTCTTGGCCTCAGAACGGGCAGACTTTGAGAGTTGCTGTTGTTCGCGTTGTCTGTCTCGGTCCCCGTCTCTGCGATCGCTTCGACGATCGCGGCCCCTTTCGAGTCGTCTGTCGTCTCGCCCATCGCCGTCACGTCTTCGCTGGCTCTTACTCCTGTCACCACTTCTCTGATGCCGAGGTGGGGAGCCATCGTGGCCGGACGGTTGATGATGGCGCGAGCGGCCGCTCTTGAGCTTGTTTTGTTCCTTCGGTTTCGAATTCGATTCCGACCCTTCATCCGATTCAGACGAAGACGATGGCCGAGTTCGACGACGACGGCGTTTCTTCGCCCCCTCAGGCATCGTCAGCTTGAAAAGCAATCTCTGATTTGTCCTACCCAAAATGTTACTTGAAGAAACCAGCAGTAATGCTCAAAACATACGGCTGCCTTTGCGCAGACCGGCGTTACAAGAACTACCGTGGCCCTTCATGATAATCAGGCAACATATCCGTCCAAAACCAAAACTATTCGGATTCGACTCTTACGCCATTCGCCGCGTTGTCAACAGGGCTTTTTTCGCCGCCCCCCAGGGCGGCGAGTATATATACGGACGCTAATGTCTGTTCGTGGGTCTGTGTGTCCGTCCGTCCGTCCGTGTGTGTCACAAAACTAGACATGACGGTTAGTGCCACCCGATGGAGTCGAATGCGCTGAGTAACGTGTCGATGTCCGTTTCTGTTGCTAATTTCGCTATTTCGAGATATTTACAATTAAAATATGAAAATGTAAAAAATGACACTTTTATTTACAGGTCGTATCGAGAAAGTTTTTGCTGAAATGGAAAGGGCATAAGACGCGATGAATTTGTGACATAGTTTCGGATTTTGGAATTCACGAAATTAGGGATATTTTCAAGGGTTTTGTCAAAATTCCCAAATTTCGACAAATTCAAACAGCTTAAATTTCAAAACTTCTTTGCACGGATGTATCGAGCATAGTCTGCCAAGTATTTAGCAAATAGTTTCAGCAAATATAATTAACGAAATTTAGGATATTTTTGAGGATTTTGTCAAAATCCACAAATTTCGACAATTTCAAACAGCTTAAATTTCAAAATTTCTTTTTACGGATGTGTCGACCATAGTCTGCCAAGTATTTATCAAATAGTTTCAGATTTTATAATTAACAAAATTAAGGGTATTTTCAAGGTTTTTATCAAAAGCCCCAAATTTTGACAAATTCAAACAGCTTAAATTTCAAAGTTTCTTTGCACGGATGTATCGAGCATAGTCTGCCAAGTATTTAGCAAATAGTTTCAGCGAATATAATTAACGAAATTTAGGATATTTTTAAGGATTTTGTTAAAATCCACAAATTTCGACAATTTCAAACAGTTTAAATTTAAAAATTTCTTTTTACGGATGTGTCGAGCATAGTCTGCCAAGTATTTATCAAATAGTTTCAGATTTTATAATTAACAAAATTAAGGATATTTTCAAGGTTTTTGTCAAAATTGCCAAATATACACAAATTCAAACAGCTTAAATTCCAAAGTTTCTTTGCACGGATGTATCGAGCATAGTCTGCCAAGTATTTAGCAAATAGTTTCAGCGAATATAATTAACGAAATTTAGGATATTTTTAAGGTTTTTGTTAAAATCCACAAATTTCGACAATTTCAAACAGCTTAAATTTTAAATTTTCTTTTCACGGATGTGTCGAGCATGGTCTGCCAAGTATTTATCAAATAGTTTCAGATTTTATAATTAACAAAATTAGGGATATTTCAAAGTTTTTGTCAAAATTATCAAATTATGCATAGATGGGCAAGGTCCAAAATTTAGACCTGGCAAGTCCAGAGCTGATGCGTAGTGGTCGTTTGGAAGAAAATCTTCAGTATGGTAAATGTTGCACTGCAGACAAAATTATTTACCAATAAGTAGTCATTCTTGTAGCACAACATCAAAATTAGCACAAAGGAAGATTCAAAGAAGTTGGATGATTGATATTCAATTTTTGAAGTACCCCCTTTTACCAAGTCCATTTCTGTTTGCTCAACCTTTATCAGGCCCACAATTGATGGTCAACATTTTTGTCGCGCAAGAAGTTCTTTCTGTTAATTGACAAAGTATCAGGCCAACAATTGATGGTCAACATTTTTGTTGTGCAAGAAGTTCTTTCTGCTAATTAAGAAAGTATCAGGCCAACAATTGATGGTCAACATTTTTGTTGTGCAAGAAGTTCTTTCTGCTAATTAAGAGAGTATCAGGCCAACAATTGATGGTCAACATTTTTGTTGTGCAAGAAGTTCTTTCTGCTAATTAACAAACAATCAGGAAACAATTGATGGTCAACATTTATGTTGCGCATGAAGTTCTTTCTGTTAATTGACAAAGAATCAGGCCAACAATTGATGGTCAACATTTTTGTTGTGCAAGAAGTTCTTTCTGCTAATTAACAAACAATCAGGAAACAATTGATGGTCAACATTTATGTTGCGCGGTTTACCGACAAAGGAGCGACGGACAAAGGAGCGACAGACAGAGGAGCGACGACAAAGGAGCGACGCGACAAAGGGGCGACACGACAAAGGCGCGACGGACAAAGGAGCGACAGCTTGAACTTTGTTTTGTCAGCCACTTCTACCAATCTTTGGCGCTCAGAAGTGGTTGCTTTAGACACCGCATCTGCTCTTGCTACAATTATGGTTTACTGCTAACAATTTTAATTCTACCCCTTAATCCCTGGTTGTCTGTCTGTTTGTCTGTGATTCTGTTTGCCCTAATCAGCCTGCCCGACTGGGCCCGTATACCCTGGCGACCTATGGGGCGCTACCCTAGGGCGGGCCCACTGATTTGCCGAAACTGGTCCGCTACGCGGAAAAGGCTACTATAGGCGAGAAAATTCAAATTTTTGATATTCGCTAAAGACACTGAAGCCTGCTTGGAAAGGCGGGAGAAGCGGTTGGTATGCCAGATGTGCGGGGTAGGCAATGTGCAATTTTACGCGCCTAGCCACGCCGCGCGTAGGCATACTGTAAGCGAGAAAATTCAAATTTTTGAATTTCGCCATAGACTGCGGAGGCCGCATGGAAAGGCATGCGTGGGAACCAATATGACAGCACGATAGGGTAGCAAGTGTGCAACTATACAGAGGTCACCACGTTGCGCAAAAAAATCCGCAAATGCTAATTTTAGATTCGGCAGCTGTGGAGCGAGGCGCGCAGCGCCAAGCGAGACGAAAAGCCTGGAGCGGGCGAGCGAAGCGAGCCCGCGCAGGGCTTTTCTCCGCGCGCGCCGAAGGCGGGCGCCCAGGCCGCTAGTTTAATATGAATTGTGAGATTTTCTTAAATATCGAATTTAATTGATATGATATTGATTAAATCTGAGTTATATTGAATATGAAATTAAATATGAAATACCTAATACACTGTGTGGTCACTAGACTGAGCACACAGATGACGACGTATATTGCGAGCGCCCGAATGTTCAAAATTAGGTTCATAGAAGTTTTGTTTTGCAAGTAAACTAATCACATAATATGAGTAGACATAGGGTACGTTGCCATTCGACAATGTATGAGCACCGAAACAGTTAATACTGGCTGTCAAAACAAAATCCGATTTGTCGCTCCTTTGTCCGTCGCTCCTTTGTCGTGTCGCCCCTTTGTCGCGTCGCTCCTTTGTCGTCGCTCCTCTGTCTGCCGCTCCTTCATCTGTCGCTCCTCTGTCGGGATACCATGTTGCGCATGAAGTTCTTTCTGTTAATTGACAAAGAATCAGGCCAACAATTGATGGTCAACATTTTAAAGAACAAGCAACCATCACTCATTTGGCAGTTTCCAGCAAATGTTGAGCAAACAAAACAGAAAAATGCTGAACTACAAGCGCAATCTGTAATATTCAGAGCAGAAAGATCTACCAAATAATAAAACAGTGCCACCGGCAAAATTTTTTACCTTGTAGAAGTAGTTGTATACAAATTATTAATAAAATAAAATCTTTCTTCACAATTTTCATTCGGCATGCGTAGTGGTCTGGATTGGCCGTGCGTAGTGCGTAGTCCCCTCAGATTTAAGGGTTGGATTTGCCAACCCTTGCCAACCCTATGCCCATCTATGAAATTATGACAATTTTAAACAGCTTAAATTTCACAATGTCTTTGCGTTGATGCATTGGGCATAGTCTGTCAAGTATTTGGCAAATAGTTTCTGATTTTATAATTGAAGAATTTAGGTATATTTTTTTTAGAATTCCTAAATTTCGACAATTTCAAGCAGCTTAAATTTTAACATATCTTTGTGCACTAAGCCTAAAAGAATAGGGCGTCGTCCCATTTATATCCTTTTCAATAGGGCGTCGTCCCATTTATACCCTTTTCAATAGGGCGTCGTCTCATTTAGACACTTTTATTGCACTGTGTGCCTGCGGCGAATTTCTCTGATCCATTTATGGATCAGTTGCCACAATTATAAGCGCAAAGTGTGCCTGCGGCGAACCTTCTGATCCATATGTGGATCAGGTGCCACGAACAAAGACCAATTGCGGCGAAACCCCACCAAATTGTCGACTAAATGTCTAGCGGCACTTCACTGTCCAGTGCACATTATCGCGCACACGCTCTCAAGTTTACACTGATGCCAACGTGGTGCCACGGTTTTTAGACAAAGCTTGTTGGCACTCCGCCCCGACGAAGTCGGCGGAGAGCAGTAGGCAACCGGAGGGAACAAGGTTTCTACGTGCTCGCTTAACTTTCGCTAGGAGTAACCGATTTTGAAACGGTTTTTTGCGTTCGATAGCCCTGGTGGATGCGCAGGCCGCGTGCTATATGAGAAAATTCCGGTAGTGGGAAAATTTTTTGAAAATTCAAAAATTCAAATTATTACTAAGTAAAAATAATTCCGTCCCCCGCCATTCTCGCTACACTTGATCAAAATTCACCATTTTTGGATATGTTGTAGCCCTTGGGGAGGCGGACTTGGGAAATCAAAAATTGGAAAATTTGGACGCGGCACGGCCGGGTTACGGTAGATTCAAATTTTGAGAACCCGATTCCGGCCGTTCAAAAAATCATATCTCGCGATTTACTGGGCGGATCGGGCTGAGATAAAATTTCCGGCCGGCGTCTGGATGTGCTCTTTCATTTAAGACCGAAATCGCCGAAATCCATCAAGGGAATCGGGAGTTATCCGGTGACAAAGGGTTTCGGTCCGGCACCAAATTTGGGGATTTTGGGATTTGGCCTGTTTTTTCGACGAAACGCGTGGTTCTACCGGGAAACGGACACCGCCAATCGATTCTACGCTAAAATCTGGTCTGGAAACATAATTTTCGGTTTTTCGAGCTACCGTAACCCGGCCGCGTCGAATTTTTGAATCCCGGGCCGAAATTTTCAAAATCGAGATGACAGTTGGTTCGGGGGTTTTCGGGGTCCGGGAGTTTGAATTTCGCGTTAGTTTTGCGATTACTGTTCACTTTCGACCCTTTTCGGATGGTTTAGGGTGGGTTTGTGGCAAAAATTTAAAATGCCGGGGTAGTATTGAGGTGTAGCGCGGTGTAGCGGGACCGTCGAAACAAGTTCGGACCAATAGGTTTAGGTCCTTTGACACCGGCTGTGTGCTTGCGAGCGCTCTTGGAGATGGCGAGCGCCATTATTGTTGGTTTGAAATGCCGCGGTGGTGTCGCCCTTCTGTGCTTAGTGAAGTCGGCCTCCTTGCCTGTTTCAGAAGCGCCAACTACATGTATTAGCGCGCTTCTTTCCCGCTCGGTGCACAGATGCGTCCTTGTATGCGCGGCTGACCATTTGCCAGTACATGGTCGTCGTTGACGCGATGAAATCGCCGCGCGTGTGTGCCTCAAGCTGATACGCCACGTAGCATGCAATGAGCGAGCGTAGGTCACACGCGTTTTGATTGGCCGTCGGAGTAGGCGTGGCTTAGCTGCTTGTTGTCCCTTGCACCATTCCTCCGCGGAACGCGGATTTAGTCTTTATCTGTCATCTTCTAGAAGTCTCTTGTGGAGGTACAGTTTGAAGATGCGGCTCAGTCGTCGTCTTTTGCTTTGGCGTAGTGTAGTACCTTCTAGAAATAGCTGCGGCGCTTACGCCTATCGGCAGCGGGGTCAAATTCGGGTTTGTTGCGGCGAACTTAGTGTGTTCTGTGTGTGTGAATCGAGAATTTCAACTTGGCTCTATTGGTGTGCGCGCCATGCTCTGTTTGTTCGCTTGTCATCCTTGCCACAGTTGGCGCGCCGATGTTCATCTTGCTTTCCGTAGTAGTGGCAGGCGCGATATAGAAGAGTCGCCTTGCGATGGAGAAAGAATCGCACCGCACTGGCATGCGCAACACCATAGTTTGTGGTTGAAAAACCCTCTTGGAGAGAACAATAGGCTGACGAATACGCATCAAAGAGGAATGAAATGAATCAAAGGAGAACATCACGAGGGTTTCGGACACCTTTTGGGACAGTTGGGCTTCCTGTGGCCCCTTTTGCCGCAAATTTTGCATTGATTAGGCGGATGGGCGGCGGCTCGTCACAGCGCATCGATCCAAAGAAGACTTCCTAAAGAGATACAGGAAGCAAGTACAAGAAACATGCCAATCGGGAAGCAAGTATAACGAACATGCTATGACAATCAGGCGGAGTGCCACGTTGACACTCGCGGAGTGTCACGTTTAACTAGTGTTGCTTTTATCAACACCACAGATGCAGAAGACGTCACAGCACACGTACGACGAAAGAACAGGGAAATTTGCAGAGCGAATCGCGCTGCCAACAGGGCTTGTTGCTTTCCTCATCACAGAAACGCAGATCAAGAAGCAAGTATCATCAACATTAGAAGTCTAGACTTAGACACAATTGTTCAGGCACGGATCCAGAGGGGGGCCCAGGAGGCCCGGGCCCCCCCTAGAGCCTGGACTGTAGTACTGGGCGGCAAAATTTTCGCCTGCGGCTCTTAGAAATAGCAAAGTTTTAGCCTGCAGCGCTTAGGAATGACAAAATTTTCGCCTGCAGCTCTTAGAAATAGCAAAGTTTTGGCCTGCGGCGCTTAGGAATTGCAAAAATGTCGCCTACGGCGCTCAGAAATGGCATATTTTTGCCAGCGGCAATTAGAAATGGTAGATTTTTCGCCTGTTGCACTTAGAAATGGCGCAATTTTCGCCTGCGGTGCTATTTAAGAGAATTTCTCAAAGTGGATACATTTGCCCCCCTACAGAGAAATCCTAGATCCATGCCTGCAATTGTTGCGCTAAAAATTGGAAGCCCCAGCGTCAAAATGGCCATGATGGTCGATGTGAAGGACTGAAAGACAGAGCTGATTTTTCCACCAATTTTGCACTCTTTGGCTATAATGGCTGCAGTACACAGCTGTTCGAGTTTTGCCGGTTCCTTGATTACCAGCTTTGGCCTCTTCGCCTCTGCAAACGCAAGAGCTGACAATGACAGCTCACCATGAGCAGCTGAAAGCAGCACAGCCTGAGGGTGGGTGGTGCGGATTGCAGTAGTGCGGTCTGAATTTGCCACTTCTATTGCACTGATAGTAGTGGGTTGTTGTAATCTCCGTCTCTTCTGGGGCATTGACCTTGACAAAACTGACATACAGAAAGTTCTCCACAGCATTGACAAATGACTCAAATTCAGCGAGATTCTCAAAATTCCGCTCGAAGGTATCCTGCTTCTTGTGGTGACTCAAGCGGAGATGAGACCGCAGCGGCTCGATTTGTATGGCCCGAAAGGTGCAACCCTCGATTTGGCACACAGCGTTTCCTTCTTCGGTCGACCCACCGCTTCAGATCTCGGTTTCCTCCCACTCTTTCTTACGCATTCGCAATCTGTGTTGGCAAAGAGAGCCACTTTTGTCGAAGCGTTTGCCACAAAACTGGCAAGTGTAGACCCCGTTTTCGTCCATTTGCTTTGACTTGAGACGGACAAAGGCCGGCTGCAACACACGTTGATGCGCGGTGAATTCAAATACTTTTGGTCTGGGACGGACATAATGGCTGATTTCCATGAAGGGGCTACGGTAGCTCTTGTAACGCCGGTCTGCGCAAAGGCAGCCGTAAAACATCGGCGTCCGCTCCTTGTGACGTGACGGTAATGCGAAATCTGCAGGAGTGCTCTGGACGTTGTGTCCGCAGAGTACATCTGTGGATCTGTGGCGCAAAGCTGCCTCACCGGCCTCTAGGCAATAAGTAATCGGCGCTCAGCGCTCATTCGGCGCTCAGCGCTCAGTAATCGGCGCTCAGTTTTGGGATTGCCGAAAAAGCCGATTTTCGAGCAATTTGGAACGCGTTTGGGCTGGAAAACAGTTCAGCAACGGTCTGCTGACAGCTACAGACGCATTGGCACGAAGAATTGCACGGAACGTCCGCCGTTTAACGATTTTCTCAATCCACTATTACGGCAGGCCAGTTTTCTAGCTTTGTATAGTTGAGCGCCGATTACTTTGCGCGTCAACCGAATAAAATTTATTTTTCGACGATTTTGACTTATTTTCAAATTAGATTGAAAAAATTTCTACTTTGCAGGACTTGTGGCAGTTGGGAGGTGAGGATAAAAGTGTTTCGCAGCTTCAGAATAGTCGTAACGGCTCAAAAATTGAGATTTTTCGGTGAGCGCTGATTGCTGAGCGCCGATTACTGAGCGCTGAGCGCTGAGCGCCGATTACTTATTGCCGGCCTCTAAGCCGATTTTGGCGAATTTCGGCGATAGGGCAGCTTTCTTGGACATCGGCGGCTGGAGAAGTGGAGATGGACGGCATCTTGGGAAAGGCGTGGGACTTGGCCAGTCGAGCAGCGGCTTCCGTCAGCTCTTCCAGCAATAAACCTCCAACGGCAGTTGTAGAACTGGCTGAGAAGCACGTCCAGAACAATCTTGTGCCTATGGACGACCAATTTAATGCGGTGGCTGCGCCGCCTTCCTTCCGACTTTATCATGAAAAGATGAAAGATGGCGCTGTTCACGTTCTCTTCCGTTGCCATCGTCGCGGTAGACTGACGTTTTTGAGGTGAGAGAGAGACGGTATTGCTTTCTATGAGCCTTCTTGCTATTTCACTTTGACTATCCCAGTAAACCTTGTCTCAAAGCAGAATTGCGTGGTGTATGCTTTATCATCCTATTCAGCGTCTTTCGATCCCCCAATCAGAAGGACGCAGCTTTGGTTGCGCGGCGTTTCGAGGCTCTGTCGTTCCTGTTCGGGTTTGTGGGTATGTGAACAATGAGCTCGATTACTCGCTCAAGTCAATGCAAAAAATGTCAGTGCAGACGTATCGCAGCTCCAATTTAGCCACGAACGAGAGCGACTTCGACGCCGTCGTCCAGTCGGTCCACGCGAACCCGGACTATGAGGTGTTGCACCACTGCTGCGCCGTCGAGGCGCTGCTGCCCTGCCTGCGAGCGCTAGCTTCCAGTGCCGACTTCTTCCCGTGCGTTCCGTAATAAATTGTCAGGTTTAGTTCAACTCTTTCTTGTGGTAACCATCTTGCGCGCAGGTTGGTCCATTCCCCCACTGCGTCTGGCACCTTCCCCATCCATCTGGCTTGCTCGCACGGCCATGTGGCGGCGCTGCGAGCTCTGGTAGCGGTGGAGGGCGTCGACCTCTCCAAGACCGACGTCAACGGGCAGAACGCCGTCCACTACGCCGCCCTCTCGCAAGACGACGCCATTCTCAAGGTGGTGGCTTGCATAGGTGCAGGCCACCCGGAGGCCAGGGGGGGGGGGGGGGCGCGGCTTCTAGTTAAGGAAAATTTTTGAGAGGGGGGGGGGGGGTCCCGGGACCAGTGAACAGCTTCTTAGAATGGCCAAAAATACGCTAAAAATAGCCTTATTTTGGTAAAAAACACGCTAATTTGTGCATAAATAGGCGAAATATAGCGCCGCAGGCGAAAATTTGGACAAAATAGGATCAAAAACTACCAAAAATACAAGAAAATTTCCGAAATTTCCGGATTTTTTTCCGAATTTCGGATGCCAGGGGAGGGAGTATCAGTGAAAAGTTCACTAGAGGCCAGGGCCAGGGGGGGGGGGGGGTTCCCCCCCCCCCCCCCCCGTCCCCCCCCCCCCCCCCCGCCTGCACCTTATGGTGGCTTGGCGTTGATACCACATACCTGCACTTGAAGTGGTGTCGACTGTCAATTCAATGCCCCTCACGATACATCAGGCTTCTTCTTCCAGGAATTGGCAGGTTGCAAATCCTTCCCAAGTTGCCTCAACGCCACAAGCCAGGCGGGTCACACGCCGCTCTTCCTGGCTGTTGCCAGTCGGCGCCATTTGTGCGTCGCTACTCTGATCGCGTCCGGCGCCGACGCGCGCCTTCCCTGCGGCGGACGGACGCCCCTCGAGCAGGCTGTTCTCCAAGGCACCGACCTTTCCTCGCTTAGGTTCGGCTGAGGCGAACTTGATATGACTGTTGTACGTCAATGACTAGTTGCTTCGCACCCGATTTAGAACAGTAGAAGCCCTGGTTCGCGCCGACCCTTCTCTGCCGTTCCACAAAGGGCTCAGTGGGACGCCTCTCGACATCTGCGATGAGAAGGAGGTCGCCTGACGCGAAACGATCCAGTTGATTACTCACTGCACTTGACGCGGCGCTTCCGCAATTTCAGGTGATGGAAGCGATGTTGAACGCGGTGCCTTTGCACCTGTGGCGCGCGCGTCCCCGAGAGTTCAACCTGGAAGCGCGCAACTCGGACGGTGCCACGCCGCTGGTGTCGGCCGCCGCTCGGGGCTCTCTGGGCTGCGCCCTGCTGCTGCTCGCCTATGGCGCCGACGTCAACGCCGTCGATTCTAGCAGCAACTCCGCCCTGCATCTGTCTGCCAAGGTTGCTATCACCAGTTACCTCAACAACGTGGTATGATGGATGAAGTCTGTCTACCTACCGGGTTCAGCGAGGCAGCGCCATGCTGGTACGCGCCCTGCTCTGCTTTGGGGCGGATGCAAGAGCAGTCAATGTCCAGGGAATGACGCCTCTCCAGGTCGCCACCTCGCTTCCCAACGGCTCGATTAGGCGAGGACCGTTGTCGTCGTGCTCTTTGTGCGCCGCGCTGTGGCCCGGTTCTATATACAGCAATATCCTGTCTCTCTTCAGACAGACGGTCTCCCAGAGCATTGGATTGTTCGACGGCACGCTCAAACTGTCGCAGCCCGTCGCCTCCGTTTCACAGAGTGCGTTTGAGTGTACACTCGTGAGCGCTCTGTCTGTGCCCTTCTGAAGTAGCTGGTACCCTTCAGGATTGGAAGCTTTCTGCCAGACGAGTTGTCTTGGAACCACTGCCGCTCGCGTCATCGACCTCAAAGACGACATTCCTTTCGTCAACTTGGTCTCCCTAGACGGTGGCGGGATTAGAGGGCTAGTTCTCATTCAGGTTGTGTGTTTGATTGATTGACAGGGTTTTTCCATAAATAATCGTTGCTTTGTAGTGCGGTATTTCGCCTAATGGATAAGTGCGCAAAAATATTTATAACAATTGTATTCCGTTTAACGTTACAACCTGCGTGCAGCGTAACCCACTGTTTTTGTCTCTTGTTTTGGGGAGGGTGGCACTGTTATAATAGTTGCTCCATCATTCCCAGATGCTGCTCTGCCTGGAACGGGAGCTGGGCTCCTCCGTGTGGCGCCGATTCCACTGGGCGGCGGGCACGAGCACCGGAGCCATTCTGGCGCTCGCCCTGTCGGCCGGCAAGACGCTGCGCGACTGCCAGCGCATCTACTTCCGCTTCAAGAACCTCGTCTTCAAGGGCGCCCGCCAGTACGACACCCCCGTTCTGGAGAACTTCCTCAAGTTCGAGCTGGGAGAGAAGACGACCTTGGCCGACGTCGAGCGACCCAAGTCTGCTTTCTTTTGAGACCGTTGCTTGTTTTACGTCCATTCGCAGCAGCAATGGCCGAGTGTCGGAAAATGTGTGTAATTGGCGCTTGTTCTCGTTCAGACTGCTGCTGACTACAGTGGACGCCGTGAATCAGCCGGTGAAGCTGGAGCTGCACACCAACTACCGGCTGCCGCTGAGCGAAGAGGAGAATCGCGAACTGGGCTTCGCCGACCCAAGAAGTACCTATCGACTTTTCAAAGCTTCAATACTACTAGTATACTGCTACCATCAGTTCTCTATATCCCCAACGCAATGATAGTTCATTGTCTCGCGTTCTAGCCATGTTTAGCCTCTTGTGCGCCGTGGCGTTCTTCGAAGGACACAATTCTTGACCTTTGCAGCTCATGCGCAGTGGAAGACGGCGCGCTGTTCCAGTGCCGCGCCCACCTACTTCGCCAGCGTGGACGGCCGCTGGGTGGACGGCGGCCTGGTGGCCAACAACCCCACTCTCGACCTCATGGCCGAGGTGCAGCGCTACTCGCTGGCCGCCAAGTACTCGGTAAAGGGGGGATGCTGTCTGTTGTCATCCTCTGTTAGACGCCGGCTGATGAGCGTGTAACATGGTGCAGGGCAGTCGAGATGAGCAGCAGCAGATCGGCAGCGTCGTGTCCTTGGGAACGGGCAAGATGCCCGACCGGCCTATGGACACAGTCGACCTAGGAGTGCCCACTTCAGTGGTCGGCCTGGTCAGATCCGCCTTCGCCGCCAACAGTCTCAAGAACCTTCTCATCGACCAGGTGCGCGCACATACGAAGATGGGATTCCAACACTGTCAGTAGCCAAAGCGGAGGAAGTACCTATGTAGCCATTGCCAAAGATAACGGAGTACGCATGTCGCTTTGTCAAGTGGCCAAAGATAATTATGGAAGTATGTAGCACTGTCAGGTAGCCTAAGGGAGTTTGTGGTACTTTCAGTGGCCTACGATAAGGAGGTGTGTAACACTGCCAGTGGCCTATGATAAGGAAGTACACATGCCGCTTCCTGTTGGCAGGTGACGGAGGCGGAGGGCCGTCCGGTGGACCGAAGCCGGGCCTGGTGCCAGTCGTTGTCGATTCCCTTCTTCCGCTTCTCTCCCTCCCTCTCTCGGGAGGTGGCCCTGGACGAGACGGAGGACGAGCGTCTGGTGGAGATGATCTGGGAAACGGAGTGCTACATGAGAACCACGGCGGCCGACAACGTCGCCGCCCTCGTCAACTTCCTCAGAGCCACGGCCGGAGGCGACGCCGCAGGAGCGTCGACCGACGCTTGATTCCGACTGAGCCTTCGAAGTTCTAGTCCAGAGTTGATTCCATTTCCGGGACAGCACTCCTTCCTTTCTGTGAACACGCGCAATCTCAAGACATTTGTGGCGTTTTACCCTGACCGGTTCTGTTGGTTATGTTGTGATCCGGTTTTCGTCGGCTACCCGCGTCAACTGTGCTGCGGCGCCGAAAATGCCTTTATAAGGGAGTTTTACGGTCGTCAATATTGGGCTTGGTGTCGAGTCGGACTAAAGAGCTACCAACGGGCGCCCAGTCGCTCCTACATTGCTCTTGGGAAGGTCTGAGGCGGGGGTCCTCGTTCCGTCTAGCGGGCGGTCCTGACTCCAGTCAGGAGGCGGCGTACCAGAAAGGTTGCTTCGCTCGTCGGCAAGCGGCACAAGACGCGTCGTCGGCCGATCTTTGCAGGCCGGCGGCGCCGATGTCCACGCCGACGGGGCGACAGTTGGAAGACGGCGCCGACCGGCTAGCGGACTCCCCGAATGGGGAGTTCCAGCTGAGTGCGATGTCCGAACCGAGAAAGCGGCAACTCAATTCAGACTACTCCGACGTCAAGCCCCCCTTTTGATGTGTTGCGTTGCGCCGTATTGTGTGTGCTGGAGAATGAAGAGAAGTAAAGGCTAAAAGATTTTTGTCGATTCGCAGTCGCACTTGTTCGACTACATCTGTTGAGCTCATACTTTGCCTTATGTTGAACCGCCAGTTTGCTCGTTGACTCTTGCTCTTTCCCAGGGGCCGATTGTGTGTTTGCCTCGTACGTGCTGCTGGTTCCCATGACGACGGATAATCAATCGTGCCTACAGCGTTGTACGGCAAGTGACGGCCAGTGAACGCTACAGAGGTCGCGTGCTCGCATCCCCGTGGCGGCCGAATCCGTGCAGCTTGGGCCGGCTGAACACATGATCAGAGAGTGGCTGGTGAAAGTTGTTTCCAATTTCGGACGCTTCTTTACGGGCAGTTCTGCAGGAAGGGTAGCTGAAGGTTCGCTTCAAAGTTCTTGTGGTGAAGGGCGTCCCGCTAAGTTTACGTTGTAGATGGTTTAGGGGTAACAGGAACGGCTCTGAACAACAGCGCTGCGGCCACAATGGTTCTACCGAGTACTAGCGCCAGTGTCATTCAGACGATCTCCCGGTCGGCTGCGACCTCCGCCGTCGTGAGCGCCCTAGAAGATTTCGGTTCTGTGCCACATGTTTAGCTCACTCGCCCCAGTTGCAGAGCATCAAGCCTCGCGTCTCTCTGATTCGTTTCCCCAAGCACGGGCCACGGCCGACGTTCGCAGGGTTTCCTTCGGCTGCGCAGCAACCGGTCGAGCGGCCGCCGCCCACGAAGACGCCGACTGTGACGAGTGGAGCGCCTGCGGTTACCTCAGCCGCTTCAGGTGTTTTCCGCTGTTTGCTCAGTGGAAGCTGTAGCATCATTGCACACCTCGCCCTCTTCCCGTCTCGTCTTCAGCGGTCCCTGTGGAGAAGGCTCTTGAACAACCGGCTGCGCCCTCGGTTGCTTCGCAGCAGAAGCCGGCGGCCGGATTTCTGACTGCGCGCGGCAGCGCCTTGGACGAAGCGGCGTTGCCGGCGCCGTTTCGTCGAAAACTGTTGACAGATGACGAGATTAGTGCCATTAATGTGAGTGCTTACAGTACTACTGTAGCTTTTGGAGTCTTCTAGCGGCGTAGTAGATTCTGTGGCGCTGAATACTGTATCGTTCGTTATTTGCAGCTGGGAGGAGATTACTAGCTGTCGCCCTTGTGTGGCTACCCAATCGGCCGGCTGTTTCGAGCGTTTCATGGTGCTGTGTGGATAGATTGGAGTGTTCTTCTAGACAAAGTAGTGCTGTGATTCTCTCGATTATCGAATTTCGCAAGAATAAAGTTCTGGCTGGTGCTCTAGTAATTGTCCTCTGTTCGCTGGATGACGATCCGATCTTGTGCATTGACAACTTTAGACTTGTCTTTCGAATATGTGGTCAGCGTTTTCAAGACCGATGGACGACGACGACGACAACGCACCATCGACTGACGCCGCCTTAGGGTGAGACTACAGACTGTGCTGTCTTACTGACTTTCTAATGTATCTACAGTAGTTGGTAGTACTGCAGTTGCTTCAGAAGCGAGTCGGACGCGGAGTTGTCGTCGACGTCGCTGGACGACGACTTGGTGGCCCTTTACGAGCAGCTGTGCGCCGCCGTCGCCGCCAACGACACCTCGGGAGCTCGCCGGGCGGCCGATTCCATCCAGGGCTTCTACCGTCTCCACAGCGGCCGTCGTCGGGCCTCGCGCGCTGCCCAGTCGCGTCTGAATGTCACCCTGCTGAACAAGCGGCCGCGCCAAACGGACTGGATGGGTGGAGAGGGCGCGGGCGACGGCCATGCGCCCAGCAGCCCCCTCATTGCCAGTCTGCTCCAGAAGATACTGCGAGCTGTCCAGGCACGAACCGGCCAACCAGCATACGATAATTGATAGTTGGTTTGATTTGAGTTCGTTGTAGGAGTCGACGGACGCGGTGGTGCTCGTCACCCTGGTCGACTGTCTGCAGCGCTTCTTGGACTCAGCCAAGACTGACGTCGGTGTGTTCCAGATCGACTAACGACTCTATATATGTGTGTACATACGCCCGTCTGTATCCCCTTTCTTCAGCCTACAAGAAGCGGCTCTTTCGACTGGTGAAGGCGGACGGCGTGCGCGCTCTGATTCGCACGCTCCAGTCGCGGACGCTGCCCGCCGTGGGCGGAGCCAAGAACGGCGCCAGAGCGGCCAACCAGCAGGCGAATCATCGGTCCTCTTCTGCGGCGTCGTTTTTTGGCCTGGAGCCCCAGTGGGAGTCGCTGATCGATTCCCTTTGTCGCCTCCTAATGGTCCTCTCCACCAGAGGTTGGCTTCACACTGAAAAGAGGAAAGAAAGGGAGCGAAAGAACCCCTTCTCATTCCCTCTGCGTTCAGACAGCAAGTTCTCTCTCAAGTTCCGTCTGACGGGCATGCTTCAGCAGCTGGCGCTTCTCGCCTGCGACGGCGCCCTTGTGGAGCAGTCGTCGGCGGGGGCGAAGCGAAGTCTGGTCGCGTTGCTGGCTCACGCGGCTAAATCCGGTTGGCTTCCCGTCTACATAGATTGGCCTTTGTGTGTGACGAGAGAAAAGGGGGTCATAGCGAGTTATGTCGGCTTCTCCTTTCTTCGCGGCGGCAGCTCGGAACGCCCAGTATCTGGGACGCTACAAAGACGTCCCTCTGAGTCTGCTGACCATCCTGCTGCAGACCATCGAGCGCAACAACGTCGAGCTGGCCGTCCTCTACTGCGAGGCGCTGTACTTCGTCGTGCGCAATCGTGAGTTTTTGTTTCTTTTGACAACCCCGGTGTTGTATACCATGTGCGACATTTGCTTCGTAGGCAAGAACAAGATGCGCATGATCGAGAACGACGCAATCGAGCTGCTGCTGCGCCGACTCAGTCTCTTCCTGGTGGAGCAGCGGAGGGGAGAGCAGCTGCTGCTTGTCGAGCTCTGCCTTCGACTGCTCGCCTGCCTCAGACAACTGGCCAGACTGAGTCAGACCTGAGTTTAAATGGGCCGCTGCATCTACAATGTACGTGCTGTGGAGTACTGGTGGTACGGTAGTTGTCTGTTGTTCCAGAGTCGGGTCGTCTTCGACTGGTGGCCGCAGGCGGCCTGGAAGTCTGCGAGAAGGCGATTCGGGCGCTGAATCCCAAGTGTCTGGCGCCCAAGCCGACGACCGACGTAGGGGCTTCTGGCGCCAGCGGCGCTTTCAACTCGGCCGAAGGGGAGAACGGCCCACTGGCCGAGCTGCGTCTCAAGCTGCTCTCCTCGCTCTCTGCGTTGTCGATGCGTTGCCTCCCCGTGGAAGACTACCCGCTAGCCAACGTGGCCTATCCTTTGAGACACAGACTGCCGCCGGCCGCCCCGCCCCTCTCGGCCGAGGACCAGGATAAGGGTTGGTTGGGGATGCCTAGCTAACGTTCGCTGCAAGGACTGGAGCTAGAGATACGGTAATTGAAAACGTGACACGTCACGATCACAAGTGTACCTATTTCCTCCATGTTGCACAGAAAGACCACAAAGGACAAGAGTTAGCTGAGTTTCGGTCGCTATATCTGGATTTTGCTACACTGTACAGTAGAAGTAAAAGTACGTATACGAGCCGAGGACGGAGGGCGCTTCAGAGTCGGACGAGGAGGACGACGACGTCGATGGCGACGACGTGGCCGCCGACTTCGCTGCCGATGAGCCGCCTTTGGCGCTTTCGGATGTGAGTTGCTTCCCTTGTGTCGCCGCTATCCAGTTGTAGATACCTAAATAGAACTTCAACGAATTTGTATAGTTACCTACGTGCATCTACTTTTCGACTCTCTTTTAGGACGAAGCAGACCAGGGCGCGGTCGGTTCCTTTCCCTCGCCCCAAAGACGACGGGTCGCCGACCTCAGGCAGTACGGTACCTTCTTTCGGGAGTATCAGAGGGGTGGATCGGGCGGCGACGGCGGCGACAGTGGAGGGCCTTCAACGACGACGCTGAGGAAGTCGGCCAGCGCCTTGCAGTTCCACCGGCTGCACTCGCAGTCGGCGGGGGAGACGGCGACGCTGCTTCCCCTCGTAAAGATCGCCTTCCCCGAGTGGATCGACGGCTACCCCGACCTCCCACTGCAGGTCGTCAAGCACTTCCCCTACGCCTTTAGGTTGGCGTCCGCTGACATCGATTACCGTAGTACTACTGGTTCTATGATAGAAACAGTACACCATGTCAGCGAGAAGGTGGCCTCGGAGGTGGCGCGCCACCGCAACACGGAGAACTTCGAGCCGCGCGTCGTTTACGACTTGGACGCGCTGGTCAGGGAGGCGGCTGCGTCCTCGGTGGATTTGAGCCGTCCCACGCCCGGCCTGACCAACGAGGACCTCGGCAGGCGCGTTCTGCGTCGCTTTGGATGCCCTTTGTGCGCCTATATCGGTTGTTGCTCTCCTACTACAGGCTGGGCGCTTCCTCGTCGGCGCCGACGCCGGTGACGCCAGTGGAGCAGCAGCAGCAGGCGCAGCTGCGCTTCGAGAGTCGCTTCGAGAGCGGCAACCTCCGCCGCGCGGTCCAAGTGGGGGCGCGCCACTACCAGCTGTTCCTGAGTCCCGACATCAACCAGCAGCGACCCCACTTCCAGTGGTTCTACTTCCAAGTGTCCAACAACGAGGCCGAAATTCCCTACCACTTCGAGATTGTCAACTGCGTCAAGGCCACCTCCATGTTCGGCAACGGTGGGTAGCGAGCGACGTGCGGCTCATGTGTACTGTAGTAGTTACAGTGGCGCTCTAGTAGACAACCGTCGAGAGATGGCGGTCGATATGTTGTTACGTATTGAGTATCGATGCCATCAGTTGTAAACAAAATGGAACTGAGAACCTGTGGGAGCTTTTTCCAGGGATGCAGCCGTTGCTGTTCTCCGTGACGGAGGCGAAGTTCGGCCGACCGGGCTGGGTCCGAGCCGGCCAGTCGGTCTGCTACTACCGCAACCTCTTCATCAACGCCTCTGGCGCCGCCCCAGGACTGAACAACAGAGGCGGCGGCGGCGGCGGTCGGCGCTTCCCTCTGGGGCCGGCTCAGCAGCAGCAGCGACGTCGAGCGCGGCAGGAGCAGCCTCTCCGGTCGGCCGGCGCCGGCGCTGGCGCCGTCACCGAGTTCTACTCCATCAGCTTCGCCTTGAGCTTCCGCCACCGACACGACGTCTGCTACCTGGCCTACCACTTCCCCTACACCTACAGCTACCTGCAGGTTGACTTGATGCTGTGCTGACCTCTCTTCGTCTGTACGCTACTACAGCAGTTCAACGTTTGCGCTGATTACAGTCGCACCTGGAGCTGTGGACCCGACGCGGCGCCAAGAGTCGGGCGGTGTTGTTCCGGCGCGACAAGCTCTGCGCCACGCTGGCCGGCAATCGGGTGGACCTTCTGACTATCTCGGCTTCGGAAGAGGCGTCTCCCATTCCAGTGGGCGAAAGGGAACTTGTCTTCCTCTCGGCCAGAGTTCACCCTGGGGAGTCGAACGCCAGCTGGATGATGCACGGTACACAAGATTGTCTGAGCTGCTCACCTACTGACGCCCACGTCTTTTCTCCAGGGGCGATCCGTTTCCTCCTCGGCGACCATCCTAAGGCGGTCAAGCTGCGCTCCATGGCGCTCTTCAAGATCGTTCCCATGCTGAATCCGGACGGTGTCGCCAACGGAAGGTCGGCGACGTGTCATACAGACGTCGTATACACAGTGGTGGTTACCGTATTCAGAACTGCGCTGGTCAGCTCGCCAGTGCCACTACTCTAGTTGACATTTCCGGCAGTCTCTTCCACTGCATTACGAGCTATCGACGCACCTTGTTTGCAGTTCGCGCTGCTCGCTCACGGGCCAAGACCTGAATCGTCAGTGGGCGTCGCCCAACGTCAAGCTCCACCCGTCCGTCTACCACTCAAAGGGTCTGCTCCAGTTGGCGGTGGACGGCCTGTCTAAGACGCCCTTCCTCTTCTGCGACTTCCACGGCCACTCGCGGCGCTCCAACGTCTTCATCTACGGCAACAACCCAGAGGAGTCCTGGAGACAGGCAGACGCCGCTTCCTCCGTCGCCACCATGGCGGCCGACAAGCTCTTCTTGGTGAGCGCAGCGCAAGACGTCTACAAACCGCAAGTGGCCACATTCGTCACAGCAAGCGGCCCGTCCGCCGTCCATCTATTTACGGTGGCAATAGTGTCCCTTCCAGGAGGTGTCGGAGCAGCTGCACCGCATGGGGGCGCCCTCCTTCGCCCTGTCGCAGTGTCGCTTCCGCGTGGAGAAGTCGAAGGAGACGTCGGCGCGCGTCGCCCTCTGGCGCGCCTTCCGCCTCCCGCGCTGCCACACCATCGAGGCCACCTATGCCGGCTTCGACAAGGGACCTTACAGCGTGAGTGCGCACGCGCCTTCCCTTCCTCTCCTACCATCTTTGATCTCCTTTCTTGGCGGCTATGTACACTAGCGTATTTGCCTCTATTCTTTCAGGGCTACCAAATTGGGACGCGCGAACTCTGCGAGATGGGCCAGCACGTCTGCGAAGCCGTCCTGGCACTATTGGAGAAAGCCAATCGCTGACTATTGGCGCGGGATCGAATCGTCAAGTCACAGACGTTGTTTTCTTTCTCCTCCCAATAGGAAACAATGGAGAGTACAATCTCAGCGAAATCCTTTCTTGTGGAAATGGTGTGTGGTACATAGGTATGTACATAGGAAGGCGGTCGACCTCGAAGCTTTAGCCACATCCTGTCGGACTTCGTGACAGCATAAACAGAAGCAGTGCTGTGATCTGACTGTTTGGTCGTTTGATGGAAGCTCTGGGCTCGTTATAATCACCGCGCTGTTATTTATATGGTAGTCCGTTGCTCCTTGCGTTGTGACTCAATCGTCTTGTCCGTTATAGTATGCTGAAGTGTAGTTGCGTCAGCGTGGTTGCAGTGTTTGTTGGTGACTCGCCTTTGGTTTGCATTCTCAGTTACCGTACTCTCCTGTTATTGGTTCAGTAGTCGTCCCCTCGTTGAATAGAATCGAGAACCGGGCTTACCGGGTGGACTAAATCAAGATCTTAGAAGTATGGCCTGGGTGTATGCGAACCTTTCGACAATCGACAGCTACGTGTGGCACGCTAGCGATACCGTCCGCACGAAGCTCACAACGGTGGATTTCCAGCTACTGTCTTGTTGTCGCCAGTTAGACTATTGGTTGCCTGATTCACGCTGTAACTGGCCAAGCTGTGAGCGATGATTGTGGATATAAGACCGTCCACGTCCAGACCTGAAAAAAGCGGCTGGGGGGGATCGGCGGATCGCGGCGACATCTTGTGTGCTGATAGATTGTTAAGTTAATTATGCAACGCCGCAAGTCCGAGCTCGCTATGTTGCGCCACGCGAGCGTGGCACGCGTTTTCCCAACATACACTAATTTTGCGCGTTTTCAAAAAATTGACTTTGATCGCTTATAAAATGAGTTTCGCTCGAGCTAGGTTGCTGATACTTGGTATCTTTGCACTACATGTGAGCATATGTGTCTGTGCTAGGCGCCACGCGAATCCACGCTGCCACGCGGAAGTGACGATTTGGGCAATTTTGCATAGTTTGACACGCCGGGAGTCAAATCCGCCTGGAGCGATTTTTTTCGTTTTGGTCTTATTTGATAGCCACGAGTCCGTACTATCGAAATATGTAAAATTTAGCGTGGGGTTTTGGGGTCCTGCTCAAGTTACGGGCCAAAACGTGAAAAAAGTCTTGATTTTTGGGGTTAATTTTGCTCTGTTTTCATACATAACTTGTTCATCATAAAACTCTGTGTGAAAATTTTTGTGTGCCATGGAACTCTACTCATACCTATTGTTTTCAATTTGGAATTCGCAGAATTTGTGGCCACACCTGCGAAATTTTCTTATAAAACCAAACCAGGCAAGTCGTCCGGGGGACGCAGTATACTCCACAAATTTGAACTCCTACGCACGGTGACTCCTCTGCTGTTGTGACCTCCTGGCACCCCCAATCGCAAAAGCAATGCTGAATTCGTGATCTACATCCCAATATACCCCAGTTTCGACATACGACACCCCTGGTTTCCTATGGACTCCGGGAACTGAAATTCTGCACTTAGGGTACAGTAGCATACAAATTCGTCGTAGGTACGTTCATACATCATCGATGCACTGAACGGATGCCAAATTCGTGATCAGCGCCCCCAAAAACCCCGAAATCGAGCATAATATTGGCAAAGTTGACCTGACGCCCAAAATTCAAACTGATGCGGCAGGGATACTGTAGCTCTGCAAATTTTTCAAAAATACTTTTCTGGGTCAGATTTAAGCGTAGAATCGTTTGAAACTACTTTTGGAACGATTCGGTGACGCATTCGAGCGCTCTAGGCGCCGAAACGCGAGAATCGCAAAATTCGACCCCGGAGTCAAAAAAGTTGCGGGAAAATAACTTTTTTGTGTTTCGACCGACTTTCTCAGTTCATGGCTCATTCGATAGAGGACATCTGGGAAGGAGCAACAAAAGCGGTCTCGCCGCTCTAGCTGCTACCTAGCTCGTACAACAGTCCGTCAAAGTCGACTCGGGGCTAAAAATCGCGAATTTTTCAAATTTGGCGCCAAAATGGGTCCCGGAGCGATCCAATTCTTTTTTTGCCGGCTAGATATTATCGAGTGTTGGACTGTATTCCCCTAGCCCAAGTCCCCTTTTAGTCCCCTTTTCTGTGTTCTGATTCGCCCGTTTGGCCAGATACTCGTTCTTTCTCATTGCAGACAGTTCGTTCGCGTTGGTTCCCGTATGTATCCGCCCAGTTCGAATTCCAGTGGTCCCGCAACGATCTCCGTCTTCCAGAACATTCGTTTTATTTTTAGCGTGATCAGGGTCTGGGCGCACATGATGACGGTGGCAGCTCAGACGGTGGAGTTGGTTCATTCGTGTATTGTGTTTGCTTCGAGTTTGAACTTCGCCGTAAAAGTGTGTGTAACGTCCGCCATTTTGGATTTGGTTTCGCCCGTGTAACTGTACGTGTTCGGACGAAAGAGGCCTCGAAAGCGTGTAGTAGTCGCCGCTGGCTAGTCGGCTGGCCTACTCAAGGCATTGGCAAAGCTGCGGTGGACGTTATTGCCGACTTTCGACCTCCATTCCCGAGAGCACACCCGGATCGGACGACGGATCAGGATAGTTCTTCTACTTTCCCAGTATCTGAGCGTAGCAGCACAGCCGGGTATAATCAGCCAACTCGCCGCCGAACCGCCGGAATCCGCTTCTCTAGCCCTACACGTGGCGCGATCTGTGATAGTTCTTCACTCTCCGCTTCGTTCAAGGTTTCCCACCGTGGCTACCTCGCGGTCGACTGGATCCGTTCGAGGCGTCGACAGCCAGAGGAGGGAGACGTCCTTTCAACGGCTTGAGCTGAGAAAGGCTAACGTCGCCAGAGAGTAGCGGGCACCGAGGACAAGTGAGCCTGTGGAAGAGAGAAGGTCAGGGTTCCAAGAGTGGTGGTGTGAAGGCAGAATCCCAGAGTAGTGTATGCAATTACGCTTCAAATACCTGTCGTCCCCTCCACCAGTAGTAAGAGAAGCCCAAGAAGGCCCACCTCCTGAAGGGAGAAGCCCCTTTCCTGAATTTTTGAGTGGAATTGGAGAGTGCTATTTCACTGATAGTGAAATGTCGTCCCCAGCCCCTGAAGAGGAGGAAACTATGAGTCTTAACCCGTGTGTGAAGTGCGCTAAGCCCACCAATTTGGTCCAAGGGGACCGTATCGAGTTTTTCGTGTGCGTGTGTCAGAAGACGTGTCACACGGGGTGCGCGCGTAGAGAGAATTTGAGGAGAACGGATGCTAACTCCAAGGAGCGGTTTTATTGCGACAAGTGCATTTCGGAAGGTACCGCGCCGCTGGTAGAGGCAGACCTCTTGGATTTACTGCGACCGAGCGCCGAGGCGAATTCAGCGAACGGAGCCAACGGAGGCGAAGCGCAGACGGGAGCTGCTCAGGCGATAGGGAGTGGAACAGCAGGAGCGACTGACGATCCTCAGCTGATAGGGCAGGCTTTGTATCCGATGCTCGCGCCCGCGGGAGGCCACACTCAACAGCCGAGTTCTAGCCATAGTCAGGACGCGAGCGCCCGACCGGCTCCAGCGAACGGATTCCAACGCAAGCGCACGGGCAGTGATCCTCTCGGACTGCGGATACAGCAGGCAACCGGAATGCACCCGCAGCAGCCCCTAACAGCCAATTTCAATTTGCCGGCGCAGCCGCAAGTTCAGCAGCAAGCGCCCCCTCCCGCTCAGCAATTTCCGCCGACAGTTCCTCAACAACAACCTCCTCCTCCAGCTGGGCCTCCCCAAAACCAGAATCAACAGAATTTGCAACAAAATCAGGCGAATTTGAATACCGCGGGTCAGAACCAACAGAACGCAAATCCGAATCTGGCGAATCAAGTGGCCAACCTACAAGACGGATTCCACGCCATGCGCAACCAATTGGCCAGCTTGACTGATCTGCTGCAGACGACGCTTCGATTCCAAAACGCACCAACACAGCAGCAGAATACGCCAGGTCAGCAGCAGGTTCCGCCCCCGCAGCAGCAGGTTCCGCCTCCACAACAGCAGATTCCACCTGCGCCGCAGCAGATTCCTCCCATGCAGCAAATTCCCCCGGCGCAGCAGTTTCAAGTGCCGTTTCCGCCGGCTTTCGTTCCCAATATGCCGCCGCCCATATCGTTCGTGCCGCAGCCACAGTACATTCCTCCGCCGTGGCCGAACCCCATTCAGTCGTCAACGGCTCGTCCCTTCGGCGCGCCGGCTAGGAACGCGCCGTCAGCTGCCGCTTTCGGCCTTCAACCGGCACACACGTTCAACAATGCCAATCAGACCATGCACACGGCTAGGGCTGGGATGCATGGCAGGCCGAGAAACGCGCAGCAGGACGCGAGAGAAGCCAGGAAAGAACATATGGACATTCTGAAGGCGCTGCAGAATATCCCGCCGTACAAGGGCTATGGGAGAGATACGCGGGATTTCGACGTCTTTATGCGCTCCGTCCGTCGCCGGCTCAACGATCTGCTGATTCCCGAACATTACTGGGTACAGTGTCTCCTCACGGTTTTGGCCGATAAGCCACTCGATTTGGCAGAGCAGACGCTCCAGACTTTCGGGGATGACGTCGAATTCGATACGCTGGTAGGAGCGCTGGAGGCCGTTCATCAGTCGTCAATCCCAGTGTGGGAATACAGGAATGCTTTCCATCAGAAGCGGTGGATCTGGGGCACGGAGCGCTTCGACGAGTTCTACCAGGAGTGTAGACGGCTGGTCTACAAGGGCTGGCCTGACACGCCGACAGAATGGGAAGGGGCGCTCAAGCAGAAAGTCTCTGCTTGCGTTCCCGAGGGCTGGCACGGCCTAGTGGTCGGAGGAGACCAGTGGTCGCTCAACAAGCTGATCTCCAATCTTCGGCAGATGGCTATCTTGTCCCCCTTCTGCGCAGACGGCAAGGCGCTTGGCGGGAAGAAAGGGACGGCGCCGCCGCGCGAAGCCACGCCGGGTAGCGTCACCTCCTCCGCCACGTCAACGGAACAGCGCGCTCAACCCTACCGCTTCAGCTACGCCCAGGGCCAAAGAACCGGCAACTACCAACAGCAGCAGAATCGGCCGCAGCAGAACCAGTCAAATCAGCAGGCCCAGAATCAACAGAGCGGCCGACAGACAACTGACGGGCAAAGGCAGAACACGGCGTCGACTGCACCAGCCCAGAATCAAAATCAACAGCAGAATAGAGTGAACAACAACGCCTGTTTCAACTGCGGGCAAGTGGGACATCAGAAGAGACAGTGTCCCAACCCTCCCACAACGGCGCGCCTGCTGCACGACGAACTTGGAGAGCAGTTTCAGCCACCTCCAGACGAATTCGAACAGCCGCTTCTCCAGTTCGATTTTGAGACGCCGCAAGGCGACAATTACGACGGGTCTGCCTCCGCTGTGGCTAGAGTGGTCAACTCTTTTGAGGGCTACTCGCCGCAGGAGCGAGAGGAGATTATGGCGTCGCTCGCCCACCCGGCGAACATCAAAGTCAGGTCGCCGAAGTGCACTATCGAAATGGAGGGAATTCCAATGACAGCCATCTGCGACACCGGCGCCACTACGGGTATGATGATTCCAACCGTCATCTTCATGAAGAACATCAAGCCTCGGAAACCCGTCGAATTCTGGATGCAGAAAATTGATAACCAGCCTTGCACGCGCGGTATCACGCAGTGCGATGGCAGAGACCTGAATATTCGGTTCTCCATGATGGTGCGCGTTTCCTGTGACGGCTACGAGACAGAGACGGTCGCGCGCATTATCGATATGCCGCCGAATCAGGGCATCCTGCTGGGTATGAAAACGCTTCTGCGCCTGGGCTTCCAGCTGCTTACGCCGGGACAGAGGCCGCTCATCTCGAACAAGCTCCAAATGCCTATCGAGCAGTACTTCGAGGGAGAGGACTTGCCGCCGTCTATTCAGGCGATGGCCCTTGAACAGCAACGGCTGATGGGTCTGCAGATGCAAGTCACTCCCAAAGTGGAGCCCCAGCAGAAGGAGAACGAGGAAACACCTCCAGTGAAGCCTCTGATCGCATCTAAGAAGACAGAGGAGGCGATGGAAGAAATACCACCAAAGGAAGAGGCAGTGGAAGTGAAGAAAGACGAGTCGGAACAGCCAAACGAGGAACAGCCAGTGCAGCACAATACAACGACTAGTAGGGGTAGAAGGTCGGCAAAACAGCGAGGGCTGAAGCCAGACCTCACCAAGACAAAAATGGTCGCTCGATTCATCGGCATTAGCGACGACGAGCGATCTATCATACTACAGGGCTTTAGGAAGAAGGGCAGGACCAACCGCAGCGTGCGACTCTCCGGATTGCTCGAGGAGGGCACTACGCTCCACTTTGAGCCGCCGGCTTGGCTGGCTAGTTTGGGCAGAATTGAGTCCACACTGGTGCGCTTGAACGACAGGGCCTGCTTTGAGGTGCCAGTCCACGATCTCGACGACAACAGTGTTCGCACTATCAACCGGCACTATCCAAGAGTGGCCTTCGGTCGGTTGGAGGAGATTGAGGAGTTCCTCTCTCCCCACGACGTCGCGCGACAAGTAGTAGAGAGCATGCCCGACTCCGAGTACGCCCGCAGAGCAACACAGAACGATCGCACGTCAAACCCGGCAGAAGACGCAACGCCACAGCGCACGCCGGAAGAGTTGCAAGAACGGCTCGCTTTGCTCAAAGAACAGCTGCAGATTAGCACAGAACACGGGGAAGAAAAGCGACAGCGCATGGAACAGCTGCTGCTAGAGAAGCATGAAGCCTTTTCCGTCTACCCAGAGGAGATAGGCTGCTGCACGCTCGCCCCCGTCCGCATCGACACAGGCAGCGAGCTGCCCGTACAGCTGCCAGTGCGCCGAATGCCCGCCTACACGAAAATATTGGTAGACGACGAGTTGCGCAGAATGGAAAGAATGGGAATCATCCAGAGAAGCAACAATTCGGAATGGTCGTCTCCAATCGTCGTGGTGCGCAAGAAGGGCGTCGACGGCAAGCCTGGTGGCGTGCGCATCACCAACGACTTTAGGCACACGGTCAACTCGGCGATAGCGAAAGCAGGGAAATTGATGGCCTATCCTCTACCGTTGACGGAAGAGCTGATCGAAACCATGGCCTCCATTCGCCCCCGCTACTGCTCCAATGGCGATCTCGTGGCGGGATTTCACCAGGCGAAAATCGCAGCAGAAGACGTGCCCAAGACCGCCTTTCGCCTACACGATTCACAGTGGGAATATTTGAGGCTCCCCATGGGTATCAGCAACGCCCCAGCCATCTTTCAACACCTTATGGCGAGAGTGCTTGGTCCAATGGTCCACGAGAAGGGCGTCAGCCTGTACCTTGACGACTTCTCCAGTGTGTCGAGAGATTTCGAAGATCATTTGGATCAGGTCGGCCGTCTACTGCAACGCTTCATCGACCATGGCATTAAATTGAAGCCGAGCAAGTGCGACTTCATCCAGAAGGAGATGCGCTTTTTGGGTCATATTGTTGGGGAGAACGGATTGAGACCGGACCCCAAAATGACCAAAGCCATCACCGAGCTTCCCGTCCCGCACGACCTCAAGAGTTTGAGAAGAACGCTCGGCATGGCCTCTTTCCTGCGCCGCTACTTCCGAGATTTTGCCGCCAAGATGAGAGGAATGACTAAGCTACTGGCGAAGAACGCGCCTTTTAGATGGGATGACGAAGCCCAGCAGTCGTTCGAGACTATGAAGAAGGAAATGACGTCGCCGCCCTGCCTCATTGGCGCCGACTTGTCTCGCCCCTTCTATCTCGAAGTCGACGCGTCGCAGTATGGGCTTGGGGCAGTGCTGACGCAGCCAGACGACAACGGCAAGTTACACCCCATTGCCTACGCGAGCCGCGGACTGAACGACGCTGAGAGCCGCTATGGAATATCTGAATTGGAGTGCTTGGGAGTTGTCTACGGCCTGAAGAAGTTCCACCATTGGCTGGCCGACTCCCCGCACCATCCCGTCACCATCATTACCGACCACAATGCGCTTGTCACGCTCAGTAACCAAAAGGAGCCGACAGCGAAGATCCATCGTTGGGCCCTAGCGATCGCTGCATACAATCCACGCTTCGTCTACAGGGCCGGAAGAAAACACCTGATGGCCGACTGTCTCTCCCGCACACGGCTGACGGCCGAGTCCTCGCTGCCCGATTTGGGAGAGTTAGAGGAATGCGGCAAAGAAGTCGACCCAGACGAAGTTCCAGACTGGCGGAAAGAGAGGAAGAAGCCGGCCAACCAAGTAACCATCAACGCTTGCATGGAAAACTTCCTCGAATCGAGCTTCCTCTCTCTCTACTTTGGATTCAGTGAGAGCGAAGCAGAGCAGAGCAGTTTAAACGGCGAGGGCCGACACTGCTACGACCAGCTGCCCGAATATTTTGCAAGCGTAGGCCGGCAGAAGGATATTGAGACGCTGGAAGAACTGGCGGAAGAAATGGAGAAGTGTCGACAAGTGGACGACACTTCAGCCTTTAGCGGTACTACAGAACTACAGAACACCGGTAGTTCTACCATCATCGAGCAGATCGGCGACCACTGCGAGTTTAGTTGGAAAATGCAGATTCCAATGGAGCAGGCAAACTCGCTGGTGGGAGAAGTCGCTCACAACATATCGACGGACGACTGGGGAAGAGGTGACGACATATTATGGGGAAGCTGGCAGAAACTGCAGATGCTTACGGAGCAGGAAGCGGAACAGCTAGGGCTGACAGCTTCGACTACGGCTCCATTCTTCTATATGGCTTTGGGGAGACTGGCATCCGTGGCCTAAGTACCCAAACCTTCTCCAGCCACCACATCGTCCAGCTTTGGAGCTCGAGGACGAGCTCTAGCTGGGGGGGGGGGGGGGGAGTTGTTGGACTGTATTCCCCTAGCCCAAGTCCCCTTTTAGTCCCCTTTTCTGTGTTCTGATTCGCCCGTTTGGCCAGATACTCGTTCTTTCTCATTGCAGACAGTTCGTTCGCGTTGGTTCCCGTATGTATCCGCCCAGTTCGAATTCCAGTGGTCCCGCAACGATCTCCGTCTTCCAGAACATTCGTTTTATTTTTAGCGTGATCAGGGTCTGGGCGCACATGATGACGGTGGCAGCTCAGACGGTGGAGTTGGTTCATTCGTGTATTGTGTTTGCTTCGAGTTTGAACTTCGCCGTAAAAGTGTGTGTAACGTCCGCCATTTTGGATTTGGTTTCGCCCGTGTAACTGTACGTGTTCGGACGAAAGAGGCCTCGAAAGCGTGTAGTAGTCGCCGCTGGCTAGTCGGCTGGCCTACTCAAGGCATTGGCAAAGCTGCGGTGGACGTTATTGCCGACTTTCGACCTCCATTCCCGAGAGCACACCCGGATCGGACGACGGATCAGGATAGTTCTTCTACTTTCCCAGTATCTGAGCGTAGCAGCACAGCCGGGTATAATCAGCCAACTCGCCGCCGAACCGCCGGAATCCGCTTCTCTAGCCCTACACGAGTACTACAACATATCAAAAGATAGTATATACCATTATATGCAACTTTTCGAGTTCTACCTTGCCCAACCCATTTTTCAGTACTTTGAAAATTTAAATTTTTGAATTTCCCGCCAAGGGGGTCCCGCAGCGTGACCCCGATTGGTGTCCACCCTGCCCACTTACTAGGCCTACCCAACGCAAAAGACCGTTTGCAAATCGGCCGCTTCGCGCGCGAACGCCATCCGGTTAAAATTACTGCGTTTCGCGCACAATCGCTATATACTCCACACTTTTTTGTGGAGTATAAAAATGCGAAATTTTACTTAGTGAAAATCCTTGAAGTAGCTGTAACTTCCACTGTGGAGGATCAATTTCCACCAAATTTGCAGCGTGAAGTGCACGTCCACAAACAAATAAAATGCAGTTTTGAACCTTTCCGTGTGGAACCATTTTGGCGCCAAATTTGAAATTTTATATTTTCGAAATATGCTTCGCGGAAGACCTGACAATATGGTAGTCGCATAAGCCAATTCGGTGGCGCTGATCACGAATTTCGCATTAGTTTTAACGTACGAGGTCCCCAAAACAAGATTTATTAGTGAAGAAATACGGTCTCGCATCTCCACAAACATCCATTTCTCTCAAACTCAAGAAAATAATGACCCAATGAAGTATGAAAGAACCTTCACAAACCTTGTTTTGGGGACCTCGTACGTTAAAACTAATGCGAAATTCGTGATCAGCGCCACCGAATTGGCTTATGCGACTACCATATTGTCAGGTCTTCCGCGAAGCATATTTCGAAAATATAAAATTTCATATTTGGCGCCAAAATGGTTCCACACGGAAAGGTTCAAAACTGCATTTTATTTGTTTGTGGACGTGCACTTCACGCTGCAAATTTGGTGGAAATTGATCCTCCACAGTGGAAGTTACAGCTACTTCAAGGATTTTCACTAAGTAAAATTTCGCATTTTTTGGTTTTATAAGAAAATTTCGCAGGTGTGGCCACAAATTCTGCGAATTCCAAATTGAAAACAATAGGTATGAGTAGAGTTCCATGGCACACAAAAATTTTCACACAGAGTTTTACGATGAACAAGTTATGTATGAAAACAGAGCAAAATTAACCCCAAAAATCAAGACTTTTTTCACGTTTTGGCCCGTAACTTGAGCAGGACCCCAAAACCCCACGCTAAATTTTACATAT
Organism: Linhomoeus sp. GSCO2_2; assembly: GCA_030248115.1. NCBI lineage: Eukaryota > Metazoa > Nematoda > Chromadorea > Monhysterida > Linhomoeidae > Linhomoeus > Linhomoeus sp. GSCO2_2. The sequence goes on from JASAMZ010012411.1 coordinate 63,899, forward strand.
TTCGATAGTACGGACTCGTGGCTATCAAATAAGACCAAAACGAAAAAAATCGCTCCAGGCGGATTTGACTCCCGGCGTGTCAAACTATGCAAAATTGCCCAAATCGTCACTTCCGCGTGGCAGCGTGGATTCGCGTGGCGCCTAGCACAGACACATATGCTCACATGTACTGCAAAGATACCAAGTATCAGCAACCTAGCTCGAGCGAAACTCATTTTATAAGCGATCAAAGTCAATTTTCTGAAAACGCGCAAAATTTGTGTATGTTGGGAAAACGCGTGCCACGCTCGCGTGGCGCAACATAGCGAGCTCGGACTTGCGGCGTTGCATAATTAACTTAACAGTCTATCGGCACACAAGATGTCGCCGCGATCCGCCGATCCCCCCCAGCCGCTTTTTTCAGATCTGGGCGTGGACGGTCTTATATATGGCGTCTTTTCACGACTCGACTCCAACAACGCAACCGACCGATACGTCTACCGTACGCAAGGATAGCAAACGAGACAAGGGCGGAACTCGGACCTCAATCTCAACCGGCCAACATTAGTTCACATCACGGCCAACAGCATATATACCTACTTTACCTAACGCGACATCAATGGGCACTCACACATTAAGAAACTACGCAATGGGAGCAGCAACGAAAAGCCTCGGGAAAAGCAATGGAAGGCGGCGACCCAAAATGCGACCAAAGAACTCGAGCGATACTGCAAAAGAAAAGACCCGAGCAACGTGGGCGACGGAGGGGACACGCGGGCAAAATACACGATGTGCTGCACTGGAAGGAAAGGATCGCGCGGAAGTACACCAACAAAAAAAAGGAAACCGAGCACCGCCAACCAAACTACTACATAAGCGAATACTGGGCCATCTGCGAGCAACACCCTTTCTATTCGAGACTTCTCTTAGCCGCCTCCTTGGTGTCGTCGTCGGCCGAGTCCTTCGCTTCATCTGTAAAACAAAATCATCGTCGGCTTCGACAACCGTCCTAGTACCTAGGTACGCAGCTGTGATGTAAATAAAGGTCATGGCATCACGGGTGACGGCTAGGTACTGTCTACGTACTGTTCCATAGTCGCTACGTACCGTACGTGCGTTGTTTTGCTTACAATTGCGCACCTTTCAAGGCGGTCGAATCGTCACCGTCTTCGTCGTTCTCCTGGACGTCGGCCAACATTTCCTCCAGCTCCTTCTCTTCCGCCGTCACCGTCGCTTCGCTGCTCTCTTTCTCCTCCTCCTCGACCGAGCTCTCCTCTTGTGGCGGCGTCACCACTGAAACAGTTCGTTTCTTGCATAACGCAGAGCGGAGACAACTAACGACGGCGGTCGCCGCCGAGAAGGCTCTTCCGCACACACCTTCAACTTCGAACTCATACTGCGCCTCAGCAGTTTCGGCCGACTCTTCTTCCTTTTCGCCGCTGGAGATTTCCTGTTCGGCCGATTCGGCGCTCTGCTCTTCTCTCTCCTCCACCTCCACTGTGGCCAATTCGGTCTTCGAAGCTTCCTCCTCAGCAGGCACTTTCACTTCCACAGCGGGCGCCTCTTCTTCCTCAGAAGACTCCTCGTCGGCTATGGCGTCGGTCGGCTGCGTCTCGCTCGCCTCCTCCACGGTCGCGCCGTCGACGGGGCTGTTCTCTTCGGCCGACTGCAGCTGCTGCTCGGGCTCGACGCTCTCCTTCTCTTCTTCCGCCGCTTCGTCGGAGCCCTCTTCCTCGAGCAGCAGCAAGGGAAGGATGTCCGTCTCCTTCCCGTCGTCGTCGTCGATGCGCACGAGCTCCGAGGCGACCAGCAGGCCGTCGTCGCGCTTGCGGGAGAAGGTGGCTCGCAACTGGGCGTCGGCGGGCACCAACTCCTGCCACTTCTCCTCGGAAACGGCGGACGCCGACTCCACCACCACGCCCACGGCCAGCTTCGGCACGCTCTTCAGCTGAACGATTGAACAGCGCTGGCGAAATCGTTCACAAAGCTCGAAGTTCCAGAGCAAATCACCAACCCTGTTGTTGTGCTGCTGTCCGATTTCGAAGAAGGCCTCGGCGGCGATCTGCTCGCTGTTGCCCCAGTCGACGTAGCGCACGGTGAGCTTCTTACCGCCGTCGTCGTCGTCGTCGACTTTGGTGACCTCGCAGCGGTACCAGTTGCCTTCGAAGAGGGAAAGGCCGCAGTCGCCCACCACCGCTTCCTCCACGGGCACCTTGCCGGGCATCGACAGAGCTTCGTCCAACTGAATGCGAACGCGAGCTCAATTCAGCTTCCATGCAACTAATGTAGACGAGAAGTACATTTTCACCAAAGTAAGCGCAAGTAAGCGTAACTACAGTATGTGCTACCTGCTCGAAGTCGTCGCTGTGCCCCTTGGGCTGGCCATAGAAGACGGCCTTCTCTCCTCCGTTGTCGCTCCGAGTCAACAGCAGAGGCTCGTTCAGGGGAACCTCTAGGGCGGGCAGCTTCAGCTTCTCCTGAAGAGCTTCGATGTAGCGGTCTCCAGTCATGCGCGCACTACCGTTCCCAGTTCTCACCAACCCAACTAAAAAGACAGCGATGTACATACAGCAGGTGCATAGAATAGGCGCCTCTCTACTAACCTGAGCTTCGATCTTGGCGAATCCGGATTCGCAGAATTTGGCGATGGCGTCGTGAGCGGGCGCCTCGTCGGGCACCGCCTCCTTGGTCAGCTCCTGGAAGAGCGCACCAACTGCACATGTAACACACATAGTACGGGCATCATTACAACAGTCAACAGTACCTTGACGAGGTAGACGCCGTCGCAGCAGGCGATAATCGTGGCCGTGAGGGGAACGTCGTCGGGAAGGATCTCGACGAATTTGGCCACGGCTTCCTTCCCGAAGCTGCCGTCCTCCGAGGTCGACTTCAGGCCGCGGATGGTGCAGGCGATGGCCGACTTGTGCTGCAAACAAGACGATTGGATAGGCACATGTGTACCGTAAACCCACACAACAAAATGGGACGCGTTGCCCACATGACCAAATGGCACCTCACTGAAAAAAGTAACCACGTATATATATGCTAGCAGCACACAGACCTTGGTTTTCACCAGCTCTGGTTGGCTGCTCTCGATGAGGAAGAGGTCGGCCTCTTCGGTCGTCTGGCGGTTGCCGTAGTCGACGAAGCGGATGCGGAACTTGTCGCCTTCCACCTTCTCCTCAATCACCGCCCGGTACCAGTACTCCTCGAACTTCGCCATGCACACGTCTCCCACCGACGGATTCGGCAGCACAACCTTGCCTAGAGAACACAGAGCGCAAAATCCACTGGAATCCTCTCGAAAACACATCGAGGCGAACTCAGGCCTTCAAGAGCACATCACCACCCACCGGGCTGAATGCAGTGGTCCAAGTTGGCCTGCTCGTCGATCCAGTCGTCCAACTGGCAGTAGAAGAGCGCCGGATTCGTCTCTTCCCCATCCGTCCTCTGCAGCGTCACCTCCGCCGGCAGACGACTCGACACCTTCCCCTCGGGAAGGGCGATCTGAATGGGTGCGCCACTCAAAGTACATAGTTGAACGAAGCAGTGTATTTGCACTGCTGTGCCAAGTGAATGAATGTGTGAGAGGATTCAATTCCTTCGGTGAGCACACCTTCTTGTCGACCGCCAACTCCAAAGTGGCCTTGCTGTCAAAGGAGGGCGACTTCTTGGCGTCGCTTTGGTCGTAGGAAGGCGCTTCTCCAGCCGACTCTAAAATCAAGTTGTACACACTTCGTCCGACTCGCGCCACCGAACAAACCAAGACACTCATGTACACAGTACTTCACTCTCTGACCTGCGGTTCCGCCGGGAATCGTGGCGCCACCAAAGCCGCCGCCGCCGCTGCCAAAGCCGCCTCCTCCTCCGAAGCTTCCTCCACCGCCACCGAATCCGCCTGCGCCGTTCCCACCACCGCCTCCTTGAGGACAGTCGTTGCGCCGATGACCTTCCTCGCCGCAGCCGAAGCACTCTGTGACGTAACACATGGGTCATTCGCGCCGGTCAAAAGGCAGGCAGGTACAGAGTAGCTTCCATATGTACTGTACTGCCGACATACTGGGCGGTCCTCGAGGGCCTCCACCGCCTCCCTGTCGCGGATTGGGGCAATCGCGGGACATGTGGCCCTCTTCCCCGCAATTGAAGCAGCCCCTGCCGCCTCCTCCGCCACCCCCTCCGAATCCACCACCGCCTCCCCCTCCCCCGAATCCGCCGCCACCAAATCCTGCCACACCGACAGAGCCAAAGTGGCGTTTCGCGAGCCAAACCGCAAAAATACAGTATGGCGACCAACCACCGCCTCCTCCTCCTCCTTGGGGCCTCTCCTTCCTGGGATTGGGGCAGTCGCGGGACATGTGGCCGTCCTCTCCGCAGTTGAAGCAGCCGCGCCCTCGAGGTCGCTCGCCGCCGCCTTCACCTCCGAAGCCACCGCCGCCGCCTCCAAAACCACCTCCTAAACGTACGTATGTCCGTAAGTACTACTAATCGAACGCTACTTTTCACTTGCAATAAACTTCGTTGCCCGTACCTTCTCCACCAAAACCTCGACTCCCACCGCCGAAACCGCCGGACTGTCCGTTGTCCCGAGAGCCGAAGCCGCCTCCACCGCCGCCGTCGCCTACAATATACAACAAGCCGTTGCCTTCGCTGTCCTTAGACTCACTAGCCTCGAATTTCTTCTAACGGGTGCAACTTATAAGACGGCGATGTCGACAATCACCTCCGAATCTGGCGCTCTGCTCGTCACGCTGCTGGCTGCCGCCGCCGAATCCTCCCGACGGCTGCTGCTGCTGTTGTGGCTGCGTCTGAGGAGGCTTGCTGACCGGCGGAGCGGGCGGCTGCGGTCTGGGAAGCTGGGGAATAGGCGCCTTTCCCAGAGCGATGTCGTTGACGTTGTACTCGCGACCGTCCCGAGGGTCCAACAGCACCATCGTCACCACAAAGGCCGACTCCGGACAGCCGTCTGTAAAGGAGACAGCGCCCTCGCTCGCTTGGAAACTACTCGCACAGCCAAATCTACTGCTGCGAAGTGTCCACCTATGTAGGTACCAACAGACACTCACGCAGTTGCACAGAGGCGTCTCTGTTCTCGAGAAGGGAGGCGAGTTGCTTGTAGTCGATGGCCGTCGGCGCCTTCGTCTTCTCGAGTCCTCGGAGTCGCAAGGCGATCGCTTGCGGAGGGATTTTGTGCATCTCCTCCGGAAGGGGCTTGATGTCGTCTTTGTCGATCGTCTCCTTGTTTCCATAGTCGACGAAGAACACCTGCAACGCAAACGCAGTACAACTGAGAATAGCCGGGCTGAAACTTGGGGTGGGGCGGCCGTACGCTCAACATGGGATCCTTTCGACTAGTGTAGGAGAATTGGCCTTCCTACATTGTTTCCTTGCGTTAGGGTTTGCTTCCGTCAGCTGTTCTCCCCTTTCCTGTTAGTTCTCGCCCTCCTTCGCCCTTTCTAGAGTGGTTTTGCGCTAGGTCGGAGTGCCTTTTCGCCGCTTGCTTCTTCGTCGTCTAGTGTTTCGCGCCGGTTCTGTCACCGTTAGGTAGCTTGTGACTTGAGCTATCCGCCGGTGTTTTCCTTTCCGCGATTCGTTGTCGTAAGCGCGAGTTATGCGCCTTTGAAGGTGTAATCTGTGACACAGATCGCGCTGATTATTCGTTTGCGCGGGAAGTTGTTGCGCGTCGTTTCGCCGCACCTAGTCGCTCTAGCGTAAAAGCAGATAGGCGCGTCGATAGCTTGGGTTCTCTCGCTGCCTTTTCTCGAGTAGAGAAGTGAGAGGCTCGCGTGCGCTGTTTGCTTTGGCTTTGCTGTTGCGTTGTGTGAGAAGTCAGTCGCCGTGCGCCGGAACCACGACTGAGAAAGGCATCGCACAGAAGCACTGCACAGTTGCACAGTGTCTGGAAGAGAGAGGCGAGAAGTAGAGCTCCGCCTAGTGTCAGAGAGAGAGAGAGAAGGCGAGAAGTAGAGCTCCGCCTCAGAGCTGCGCGCTACGTCTCCGGTCAGGGAGGCTCTCCAGGTCGTTTCGGACGGCGTGAAGGAGAGTGAGACGTAGTGACGACGGCTGCAGACGCCGGCCGACCTGCTCGCGAACCGGCAGGTGAGAGGCGCAGAGGGGGAAGCGCCGGCCCGCGTTGCTGCAAAGTGGTGTCCGAGACAGCGGATAGCCAGCAGAGCGTGGTGTGGTGACAACAGAGCTGTCGGAGCAGCTGGAACGGAAGCAAAAGCTGACTGAAATCGGCTAGTCTGAGATCAGTTGCAGCGCCGCTTCAACCACAGCTTGCGGAGTCTCCTGACGCTCTGAATTGTCGGCTCAGTACGAGAGCCTGGGTGAGCGCTCTGGCTGAGAGGGGTCAGCTACAGGTGCACGCCGCTGCTCTTGGAAGGTGCTGACGAAGTGTCCTACGCAGCGCCGAGGCTGGTAGAGGTTCAGGAGGTACCTGAGGGTTTTCCCTGAAAGAGAGGCGAAAGCAGGTGAGCTTGCGTAGCCCTGTAAAGAGTTAGAGAACTCTATTCGCCGCCGTTTATGGTAAAGACGAGATCAGGGGCGCAGTCCTACCCTGAGACGTCCGGTATGGCTACTGATGACGTGGTGGGGACGTGCTGCTTCTGTGAGGAGGAGGTGCTGTCGTCGCAGTATCCCATCACGTGCGCGGGGCGCTGCGGGCGCTTGTCGCATGGTGATGTGGGGCACAACTGCATCCCAGATGACCAGGTAGACGTGGCGAATGGCCCGTGGACTTGTGGAGCTTGTCGCGCGGCCCAGAGAAGCAGCCAGGCGCCAGTCGCCAACGCTGATGAGACGCCAGTCTTCAGTCTGATTGGGGGTGGCAGTGGTGGAGGAGACGGCAGTCAGCCTCGGCAGCAGAGTAGTGTTGGAGGAGGGATTGACGTGCAGTCTCTGCTGACGCAGTTGACTACAGTCATGGACCAGAAGCTGACGCAGATGTCCACTGTGATGGACCAGAAGCTTCAGCCATTGAGTGGCAGCGTGGCTACTCTGAATGGCAGTCTGACGACGTTGGCAGGTCGCGTTGGGCAGCTGGAAGGGCAGGCGCTAGGGTCGGCTGCGCCGCCGGCGAGTAGTGCTTCAGCTGTGCCAGTCACGTCAGTCACGGTGTCGCCGCCCACGACCACGGTGCCCGCTTCAGTGGCCGCGCCAGTCGCGCCGTTGCCGGCAGGTGGAACGGTGGGTGGTGGAGTCAGCAGTGCGTCTGTTGTGACGTCTGGTGGAACTTCGACGTCCCTGCCAGTGACCACTGCGAGTGGCATGCAGGCGACGACCACCACGACGTCGAGCCAAGCGGCGCTGGGAGGGATTCCCAGTGTCAGAGTGAATGCGTCGAGTGGAGTGGGTCCGTTGGGTGTGCCTCTGGCTTCGTTGGTGCCCCCGGTGGCGCCGCCGCCAGTTCCGCCTCCCGTCCAAGTGCCACCGGTTGCTGTGGGCAGCCAAGGGGAGTGGTCGTGGAACCAGGCCACTGGCTGGACGTGGACGCAGAAGGCGCAGCCCAGTGTCGCTCCAGGGCAGACTGTTCCAGCGCCAACAGTGTTGTCGAGTCGAGACATGGGAGCGCTGCCACACTTTCGTGGGGAGGTGGGCAGTGACTGGAACAGCTTTCAGAGAGCGTTTGAGGACCGAATGGTGGCCACGCAGGTGCCCAGGTCACTGTGGTTGGTGACGCTGCAGTCCTTTCTCAAGGACCACCCCTGCGAGCTGGCGCACCAGACGCGAGAAGCGCTTGGCGATCTGGCTGACTATGAGGCAGTCGTGGCGAAGTTGGCGGCCGTCTACGCCGACCACAGGCCCACGCACGTCTGCCTCAAGGAGTTCTTCAACCGAGGTTGGAGCAGGGGAAGTGAGTCGATCGAGGCGTTCGTGGCGGCCTTGCGAGGGCTAGTCTACAAAGCTTGGCCGACCCAGCCTAGCATCTGGGACGACATGGTGAGAGACCAGTTGTTGAGAAGTCTCCCAGACGATCTGACTGCTTCTGCCTACGCTGTCAGCGAGACCAAGTCTCTGGAGGGTCTGTGTCAGTACGTGCGCAATGTGCTGGACGCCAAGGCCCCAGAGAAGCCTGCCAAGGGAGGGCAGAGTGGTCAATCTGGTCAGAAGAAAGCGTCGGTCGAAGGAGGCGCCCAGGGTGGTCGAGGAGGCGGACAGCAGCCCAGTGATGCCCAGTCTGGTGGCAACAAGGGGCAGCAGCGGCCCACTGACGCCCGAGGCTTCCCTTTGACTGAGTGCTTCAGCTGCCACAAGTTTGGCCACGTCAGGCGCAACTGTCCCACTAAGCCGCCACCTGTGGAGGTAAAGCGAGAGACAGTGGGATGGCTGCAGGGTAGTCAGGGGAGGGTGAATGCGTTGCAGAGGCGACGCTCCCTGCTGGGAGGAAGGTGCCCCAGTGAAGCCCCCTCTGAAGGTGACTGCGAGTCGGTTGGTGACCAGGAGGGAGACCCTGGCTTTGGACAAGCCAGGGCGGACCCCCCAACGGCTGACAAGGGGTGTCAGGTGGTCCCAACGGCTGAATTCGGGTGCCAAGTGGGAGCCCCTGGCTTGGGACAAGCCAGGGCGGACCCCCATGGAGAGTCGGAAGAGCAAACCGGCCAGAAGGGTGACGGCTTAAGAGCGGCGAGTCTGCTCGCTGAAGAACCCCAGGGGCGCGGTCACTGCTACCAGGTGCAGATGGTCCCTGGCGCGCCATCCATGGCGCTGAAGGCCAGGAGGGTCGGTGGTGTGCGCCGACGAGCCAAGAAGAACATGCTGCTGGACGTGGACGGCCAGTCGACCAAGCTGGGCCACAGCAGCAACTGCCAGGGCAACTCCAAGGCCAAGCAGGGGCTGAAGAAGGCCAGCCAAGGATTCCACTGGGAGCCTGGGTCCACTGGTCACCGATTTCTGTCTCAGCGACGACTGGACGAGGAAGTCGTGGGCAATGGGGAAGCCGGGTTCGACCTCACCCCAGGGAGAGCGGGGAGCCCCCATCCCACAGCCATCGGGCTGGCCCACGTGAAGATCAAGCACTCGCTGCAGAGCAAGGTGCTTCTGCTGCGCCAAGGATCGCTTCGACCCCCCTGAATCGATCGAGGGCGATCGACCCAGCCAGGACGGAGGATGTAGGATAATTGGCCTTCCTACATTGTTCCCTTGCGTTAGGTTTTGTCTCCGTCTGCTGTTCTCCCCTTTCCTGTTAGTTCTCGCCCTCTTTCGCCCCTTTTGGAGTGGTTTTGTGCTAGGTCGGAGTGCTCTTCCGTCGCTTGCTCCCTCGTCTTCTAGTGTTTCGCGCTGGTTTTGTTACCGTTAGGTAGCTGGTAACTTGAGCTATCTGCCGGTGTTTTCCTTTCCGCGATTCGTTGTCGTAAGCGCGAGTTATGCGCCTTTGTAGGTGTAATCGCTGACACAGATCGCCGCGATTATTCGTTTGCGCGGGAAGTCTTTGCGCGTCGTTTCGCCGCACCTAGTCGCTCTAGCGTAAAAGCAGATAGGCGCGTCGATATCTTGGGTTCTCTCGCTACCTTTTCTCGAGTAGAGAAGTGAGAGGCTCGCGTGTGCGCTGTTGCTTTGGCTTTGCTGTTGCTTCGTTGGAAGTCAGTCGCCGTGCGCCGGAACCACGACTGAGAGAGCATCGCACAGAAGCACTGCACAGTTGCACAGTGTCAGAGAGAGAGAGGCGAGAAGAGTTGCTCCGCCTAGTGTCAGAGAGAGAGAGAGAGAGAAGGCGAGAAGTAGAGCTCCGCCTTAGAGCTGCGCGCTACGTCTCCGGCAGGGAGGCTCTCCAGGTCGTTTCGGACGACGTGAAGGAGAGTGAGACGTAGTGACGACGGCTGCAGACGCCGGCCGACCTGCTCGCGAACCGGCAGGTGAGAGGCGCAGAGGGGGAAGCGCCGGCCCGCGTTGCTGCAACGCAGAGGAGGAACGTTGCAGCAACGCGGGCCGGCGCTTCCTCCTCTGCGCCTCTCACCTGCCGGTTCGCGAGCAGGTCGGCCGGCGTCTGCAGCCGTCGTCACTACGTCTCACTCTCCTTCACGCCGTCCGAAACGACCTGGAGAGCCTCCCTGACCGGAGACGTAGCGCGCAGCTCTTAGGCGGAGCAACTACTTCTCGCCTTCTCTCTCTCTGACACTAGGCGGAGCTCTACTTCTCGCCTCTCTCTTCCAGACACTGTGCAACTGTGCAGTGCTTCTGTGCGATGCTCTCTCAGTCGTGGTTCCGGCGCACGGCGACTGACTTCTCACAACGCAACAGCAAAGCCAAAGCAAACAGCGCACGCGAGCCTCTCACTTCTCTACTCGAGAAAAGCCAGCGAGAGAACCCCAGATATCGACGCGCCTATCTGCTTTTACGCTAGAGCGACTAGGTGCGGCGAAACGACGCGCAACGACTTCCCGCGCAAACGAATAATCAGCGCGATCTGTGTCACAGATTACACCTACAAAGGCGCATAACTCGCGCTTACGGCAACGACACGCGGAAAGGAAAACACCAGTGGATAGCTCAAGTTACAAGCTATCTAACGGTAACAAAACCAACACGAAACACTAAACGACGAAGAAGCAAGCGACGAAAAGGCACTCCGACCTAGCGCAAAACCACTCTAACAGGGGCAAAAGAGGGCGAGAACTAACAGGAAAGGGGAGAACAGCTGACGGAAGCAAAACCTAACGCAAGGAAACAATGTAGGAAGGCCAATTCTCCTACACTAGCCCCTTTCCATTCGAATAGCGTCGATTACCCAATCTCACAAACGAACCTCGACTTCTCGAGCCGTAGGCCTGTTGATGACCGCCGCCCGGTAGTACAGGCCGTCCATCGAGTACTTCGCGGCGCAGATTTGGCCTAAACCGGCAAGAATTGTATAGTCGCTCTTCACGAACGAACACGGTTCCACCGAACGCTTTGCAAACCTCGTCTGGGATTGATCAGTGTCGGCTGCTCTCCAGAGAAGTGCTGCTGCAGCCGGGTCGACGTCTCGAGGATGGTGTTGGCTTCATTCTTCAGCTGCACATGGATCTTGTCCGACGCTGCAAGCGAAACGAAAGACAACTTACCCGCCTGCTCCTGCTCTAAACGGATAACAACAACGTTGAAGTGAAGGAAAAACAACTGACACTCGGGGAAGGCGACGTAGACGTCGAGGAAGTCCTGGACGGCGGCGGGAATGTCCAATTCGGGCAGGCCCCTCACCAGCAGTCGTGTCGACTCGGCCTGGGCAGTTGCGCTGCGCACACCGTCGATCACGTCTCCTTTGCAGCCACCTGTCGGAATATTTACATTTTCATTCATCATCGTCGCAGTCGACGTCTATCCTACATCTCATCTCACCAACTGACAATACAAACCCCCAAGCGAACGAACCGAGCGTCAGCTGGTACTGGAAGCCGGGAATGTTGCCCAGTAGGGTGCGACCCAGGAGGTTACTGCCGCTTCCCGACGTCATCTCACTGCGAGAATAATTCCAACGGAAGAGAAGCTTCGACGCTTTTGGGTGGGTGGGTGGGTGGGTCAGTGGTTTGGGTGTACGGTGCGCGTTTTCTCGGGATGGACCATGCGAGTTAGGACATAGGGTAATGGGGTGAGGTGGTGTCAAAAATTTCCTACGATTTGCCGTGGAGATCGTCGGCATTGGCGGGAATCGCGGTGCCAAGTTTGATTGTGTTTAATGAAATGACCCTGTACGATGCGACGGATGCGATCGCCTTGCAAGACGAAAGCAGCAGAAACGACAAAGACGAGCGCAGCGAAACCCGCACCAAGCACGCGAAAAACAGCAACAGCAAAGAAGAAAAACACAAGAACCACAAACAACAAAGAAAAAAAGAAAAAAATAAACCACACCTTGCTTTTCTCACAAAACTAGCGAATCTCACAGGCAACAAACACTTTTCAACCGCTATGAAGACTTTCAACTCCACAACTAGAACTGACACGGACTTGTGTGTGTACTGTGAAGGCTCCTTCCTCGCCTCGCGCCCGCGCACCGCCGGCCTCCCCCTCACTCCGCGTCACGGCACGCGTTACCCGCTTCTCCGGCATAGGCCCCTCGGGCTCCCACCCGTCCACTCGGCTCGGGCTTTCGCCGCGGCGGCACCGTCGGCACCGCTACCCGCGGCACCGGCACCGGCCCGGCCCGGCCCGGCTCCCCCCCCTTGTCGCTTTTGCTTTTCTCCCTGCGTCTCCGGCCTTTCCCTGGCTTTCCTCCCTGCGCCGTGGTACGAAGTGGCGTCCGCAACACGTGGCTCCACAGTAATCTGCAAGAGCGTGTAGTGTCGTGACCAATCAGCTGCAGTTATTTTAAAATGGCGTAGTCTGATTGGCCAGACTGTCAGTGGTGTTATAAGCAGTCGAAATGGCGCAAATTCAAAATACACCTGGAGTGCGCATACGGTAACGCCCGGCAGAATGGATGAGAAACAGATGATTCGAAGTGAATGACAATTCGCAATGGGGGAAGGCAGGGGTTGCACATTGTTTACACGACAGGGTCACGTGTATGTTGAATATCACAAACTTCTGCCAATTCTATTTAGGTATTTGACCGGTCGAGGTCAAAGTCGCAGGTCTCCGCAGTCATCGCCTTCACCACTCCAGTTGGCCATATTCGTCGGGGAGGAGCTCAGCTGTCTTGGCAGTTTCGCCGGTCACCTTCTTCCAGTGGGCGACGGTTCTACCTCGCTCACGACAAGCTGAAAAGACAGAGTTCTGGACGAGCACAAGCACAACTACCAGCAAGTCAAGGAGTTGTGACGCTTTGGTGTGTCGCTCGCTTCGGGGACGGCATTCCACATAACCGCTAGTGTTCAGGAAGGTAGCACCTGGTAGTTAGGCACTGAGCTACCTGGTTTAGTTGGTAGCTCTTCAGCTGTGTCGTTGGTTGCCGAACTGGCGCGAAACTAAGATGAACATGGTGCCGCTATGCATGTTGGCGGTCGTCTGATAGGGTGGGTAAAGGATATTGAACTTGAAGGTCATTGGCACTTCAAAGACTCGCACGGACGTGTCACTTCAACCGTAGGTACATATAGGTCGTCCCATCTCATCACAGGCTTTATCACGGGCTTCGCTTCTCGGTCATAATCTCCCTAGTCGGTCGAACTGGACGAGCTTTCCGACACTGGCGACATTCGGAAGAGGACGAGGCTCAGTTCGGAAGGGTCGGTGCGCGGAATCGAATGCGGCGACCGGCGGCCGCTGTCGTCGTCCAACGGGCGGCGGCTAGCAGTTTGCGGGTCGAGAGCCGTTGTCGCCTGACTTGTCGAGGTCAACGCCGGCGAGGGCGAAGTGGCTTGGCCGCCGATCGGCGAGTGGGCGCCGCCGCCGCCGTCTTCGAAGTCTTCGATATCGTGACGCCTGCTGCGCCGCTGCGCCGTCAGCAGACAGCTGTGGATGGACCAGATCGTCAGCAACATCAAGGCGGCGCTCGTCTAAACGCCAGGCGATTGGCAATCACCTTGGGCATCAATTTGTGACGTCGTAGGTTTACAGACCAGAAAGGCGAATCCGAAGAGCGGCCAAAACGCCGAGCCACCAAGCCGGTTGTCGCAATTCATTCACCAAAGTTCACTTCTCTCGTTGTTTTATTTCTGCAATACGAGTTTCATTTTCATCTGAATGACAGAGGTTGGACGTGGACACGACTATTGTCGTCTGGTCTTTTGGTGGTACGTAGTTGCCTCTCCCGCGCATTGTATATTTAGTTACCGCCAGATGTCTGAGCGTCGAAGTATTACGCTTTCAGATCCATTGATCACAGTCCAAGTCCAATCCACCGAAATTGAAACAACCTGGCTCAAAGCAGTGCAAAGCTAAGGACATGGACGACCGCGGATCTACTGACCGTATTCTTTCGTACCTAATATGTAAGTTGCCCTGTGTTGAACGAAGCACGTCAGCTGAGTTCATTATGGAGGGGTGGGGGGGGGGGGGGGGGGGGGGGGTGGGTGGGGGGGGGGGGGGGGGGGGGGGGGGGGGGGGCGAGGGGCAAGAGGGGCCATGGGTCACATGCAAAACGGTAGACGTCACTTGTAAATGAGTACTTGCACATTTTGCTACTCTCGTATTTAGCGTTGTGATTGCCGGCGGAACGTTAGGCGGAGATCCGATTGGCGAATTCGCGATTTTTCGATCCGTAGGATGCTGAAAAATTGACTATTATTATTGAAGGGGAAAGAAGATCTAAGAGCAGCAGCAGCGCCGACGTCGAAAGGCCAACTGCCATGTTGTCATCGGTTGGAACAGTTGTTGGGGACGACGAAGTGAGACTTTGTTTGGGTGCGCGCGGCTTGTCTTTCCGTTGCTCACTCCTATGTCGCTCGAACTACATACTCTCCTCATCCTCCTCATTCACAACCCCCCCCCCCCCCCACCTTGCCTTCTCCTAATGCGGCAGCAGTTATATGAGCCTCGAAATATACCTAGGTACGTATATATGTATGTAACGTACTCAGTAGCAGTTAGCATCCATCTATCTACTTGGATGGATAAATAAATGTACTACCTATATGCAGGTAGGCTTCAAATTGTAATGATTCAACAATCCCGCCCAAAAGCGAGTTGCCGTCTGTCTGGTACATACTGTTGCTTGCGTGCATGGAGGCAGAGCCAGGTACACCCCCATGAGTCATATATGTAGTTTGCAGGTAACAACCCGATTTCAGTGGCACCACTTTTACTCCCGTTTCCTTTCGCATCGTCTGCGCCCGGACAGTGGTGGGCTGTAGTACATAGACACTCACCTATGTACACACACGTGCACAGGTTAAGGTTAGATGCATGTGCGAATGCGCCTTCCGTCTACGACTGCGCTCTGTCCGAGCGGTGAGCTGCGCCTGCGTTATATGGCGCCGATGGAGGAAGATTGCGATGCAGACAGAGGCCGACAGCGTGGGTTATTCTCAGTCAGTGTTTGCATTCGGCAGAACGGCTCCTCTCCTGGTGGCTGGCTGGCAGTCTTGAGTGAGATAGACCGCGCGCTGCATCACGGGTTGTCTCCACTGTCTACTGCTCAGTGCTCAGCGCGGTCGCTCGTCGTTGCGGCTTTGTTGTAGACGCCAGAGTTGTTTGAGAAGTCCACCCCCATCCGCCTTTGAGTTCGCTTCTCGCTCGAGCTCTAAGTCGGCTCTGGCTGACATGCAAAGCTGCATGCACCGCCTGCAGATTAAGAAGTAATAGAACTGCTGGGTGTCGACGATGCGGCCAGTCGGACCGCTACTAGCGGCCGCGGCAGTCGTCCTCTGGTGTTTCGGCGACAAAGCAGCCGCCGACGACTGTCCGAGGTCGTGCTCCTGCACCGATACCACCATCCACTGCGACCATCTGACTGGCCACAGGGAGCTCGAAATGATTCGGAGCGACGTGTTTCCGGACCTGACGACGCTGTCGGTGGAGAACAGCAAACTGGGCGCGCTGAAAGGTGGGAATCTATTCGGAGAGGGCGTGGAGCACCAGAGACTCAGCGAGATCAGCCTGGTCAACTGCGACATCACGACGCTTAGCGAGAAGACGCTGCACGGCGCCCCTTTCCTGGAGAATGTGAACCTGGCGAATAATCTGGTGGGTCGTCGTCACAAAACATGCAGTAAATGCTCCAAACCCGCCCCCCCCCCCCCCCCCCCCCCCCACCCCCCAACCCACCTGACGCCGTTCGCCTCCGTCAACATTTTGTCGAAGTTGGGGGAAAGGGTCTAATGACGTATTCACGGAAAGTTTCGTCTGAGCTGCTGATGTCTTCTTCCAGATCGCCGCCGTGCACGCCGACCTCTTCGAAAGACACAGCCGTCTCCTGTCGGTCAACCTGACAAACGCCTTCAACGCCAACAGTCTGTCGCCCAACGAGACGACCGATCTGATCGTCAAGATCTTCCGCAAGTCGAGCAATCCATTCGGACATCTGACCTCTCTCAGCTTGGACGGCAACGACCTGACCTTCTTGCCCGAAGACGTCTTCTGCAGCCTGCCGTCGCTGACCACTCTCTCGCTCAGAGACAACGACCTCGCCTCCTTCGCTTTCAAGAGCGGCTGCCTACTCTCCCTGGGACTGCTCGACCTTAGCGGTAGTCGCCTTCACTGTCCTACTCAGAAAGCGCTGTTTAGCGTTCCAAAAACGCTAGGCCGCATGTACATAGTTACTGCGCGAAGTGTTTCCACCTACACAGAGCGCAAACGTGTAGCTCTACATCACCCTCTCCCTCCCTCTCAAAAAGTTCGTCGGATCGGCTCCAAGTAATGCAACTTTCATGTAGGTATGTTTGGAAACGCCTTAGTCTCCTGCAGGTAACGAAATAGGCCACTTCCCTCCTGCCGTCGTCAGCCAGTGGAGGGCAGCTTTCAATCCGATTCGCACGCCGGGTGATTTGAACGTCGACCTGTCTAACAATCCGTTCATCTGCGACTGCCGACTGTCCGACTTCGTTCGATTTATCTGGGAGCAGCGCGACATCTTCGAGGACGATCCCGGCGCCGCCCGTTGCGCCGACGCGATTCCGGCCGAGTTCAGAGACGAGCCGCTCATTCGGGTTCGTTTTCTTTCACTACGAACACCGCCGACTGCCAACTACCCTTTTGCGCCCGCTGCAGGTCGACGCCGACAGACTCCGTTGCGAGGAAGAGACGACGACGACGACCGCCTCGAGCTCCGGAAGGACTCTGTCGACTCTGTTCCTGTTGGTGCTGCTCAGCGCCGCCATTGTGTCCACCTACTTCCTCTGCGGCCGCCGAATGAGCTGGCTGAACCGTTTCCGAAAAGCCAGCAACAGCAGGAGAGGCTACGAAACAGCCGTCTACAGCAAACTCAGGTCCGAGGACTCAGAGGTCGCCCCCGAATTCGTCTGACGCCGCACTCTCCATCGCTACAACTGAAGCCTGTCTCCACGAAAAACACTGCCGCTAGGTTCTTGGCTTAAAATACATACGGATCCAGTTGAGTTGTCGACGTTACGAGTTATCGTTGTTGATGGTGCGCTCTGCTACGTATTATTGGTGCTCGCATACATATCCAGTAAATACTGTCAGATTCGCTAGATTAACAGGGTTACCTGCTGGGATTCCTTTTCTGCAGAAAACAAGCTTGAAAGTTTGTAACCTTATGAAGAGTGTGAACTTGCGCATCTACGGAGTGGCACTACGTATGTAGCTATGGGGTGGATTCATCTCTAGCCATGAGGAGAAAAAAAAAAAAAAAAAAAAACACGAAGCGAAAAAAAAAAAAGACAAAAACAAAAACAAAACAAAAACAACCAAAACAACACACACCCCCCCACACCACAAAACCAAAAACCACAACCCAGGCCAACCACCAAACCCCACCAAAAAAAAAAAAACCCCCAAACACCCCAACCCCCCCAAAACACCACACCCCCCCAACAAAAAAAAACCACAAACCCCAAACCCCCACCAAACAACCCAAACCCCCAACCACCTTGGTAAAGTATGTATATTCGCCACATGACCGCAATTCCACAGTGCACACAGGCGACAAAGCTAATTCACAATCACAACACGAATTAAAGCCGTGATCGAGTTCGTGTTGACGAAGGACGGAAAGAAGTAAGAGGGATTGAACTCAATATGTCGAGTAGCTGTGGCTACTGCCAGATATTTCTCTCAAACGAAGAAACGCCGCGTTTGCACAGAATTGAAACGCAACACCGCAAATACTTCAGTAGGCGCCGCGCCGCTTATTACATTTCAATCCTCTCTCGTGAATGGTTGCTTATGGAGTGGGCCAGTTTATTGCAGTGCCTACGGTAGTTGCATACCTGTGTCGAGAATGAGCGCCTTGGCATTTCACAACTGCTTCTGCGGCAGCTAAAGCACACGAGGTTACTGTCGTCGAAAATGAAGTTTACTACTGTATGTGTATGAGTATTGTTTGTTGACCTAGAAATATAGACAAAGAGAAGGAAGAAGAGAAGCCGAAGATGAGCCGAGTCCAGGAAAAGAGCAAAGAGTCGGCGCCGTCGACGTTCCGACTGCAGACGGTGGGCGACCCGACGTTGGAGGGCCACCTGACCAAGCCAGCTGACTACCTGCGCGACCTGCGCCGTCGCAAAGGCGCCTGGTGCACCGACGTCCAGGCGAGAAAGAACATTCGATGGTTAATCGGACGCTGTGTCACCGACGTCGTCGCTGTCTCTTCAGCTGTCGCTGGGCGAGAGACGAGCCTACGTCCACTCGGCAGTGGCGGCGTCCCACTCGGCCTACCTGCGAGCGGTTCTGGACGAGACGGAGCCGCCCACCATCCTTCCACTAGACGAACTCCAGGAGAACTGCGGACTCGTCTGGAGCGCCCTCGGCTCCTGCATCGACTACATGTACGAGGGAGAGGTGAGAGAACCGCGCCGCCTTCGACTGGGAAGTCGGCTCAGAACTTGAAATGCACCGCGCTTTGCAGATCCAGGTGACATATTCGAAGTTGGGGACGCTGCTGGCGACGGCGGCGGCGCTGGGAATGGAGGAGCTGCAGATGGCGCTCGAGGAGTACGTCGTCCAGCAGGCGGAGGAGCAAGAGGGTCGGCTGCTGCTGCCGCTCTTCCAGATGTCCTGCACGCCGCCCTTCGGCGACGGCGCTCTCAGCAACTCGACGCGACAGCGCCTCCTGTCGGCCGTGGCGCAGCGCTTTCCCCAGCCTCTGCTGAACAAGTGCTGCGAGAAGATGAAGGAGCCGGCCGTTGTCACTCTACTGGCCGACGACCGTCTGGCTGTCTCCGAGGAAGTGGAGGTGTTCAAGTTCGTCCTCAACTGGCTCCTCGCCAACCCCCAGAAGGCCACTGAGGTGCCCCCGTCAACTCTTTCAGCTGCGACGGGGTTCTACATACACACACGAACTTACCTTCGAAACGCGCCATTTCCTTCTTTGCAGGAAGTGGCGGTTCGACTGCTGGACTGCGTCCGCTTCGGCCTCTTTCGGACCGAGCACAAATTCCAGTGTCACGTGATGGTTCGCAAGTTGGAAGGCCGTCTGCCGAAGCTGTCGTCGGCGTTCTTGTGGTCGGTCGTGCAGAGCCGTCTCTCAGAGGCCGACTGGTTCAAGACCTGTCTCGAGGCCGATTGGCTGTCGCTGGCCAAGCCCTTCGTCGACAAGCCCCGATCCAACGGCTGCTGCGGGCCCAACGAAGGACGCGGCATACAGGCGCGTCCCACCCATCACCCTCCCCCCTTTTCAGTGCATTATATGTACGAACATTCGCTCTTTTAGCTAGCCAAAATGCTCGAGTCCGCCCCCGACGAGAAGAAAGGCGCGAGTCCACGGCCTGCGGAAACTGCGGTCAAGGGAAAGTCGACGAATAAGCCAAAGGGCTCCTCCGAGTACCACGTCGTCGACGGGGAAGAGGAAGAGGAAGACGGCAGCGACCACTTCCGAGAGAAGAGAGCCAAAGCCGGCAGCGCCGAAGCGATACTCGCCGACGACGTCTTCGAGGACGGCGAGCCGAAAGAGCAGCCGTCGACGGCCACCGACTCGAGCAGCGGCAGGGTCAAACACGTGCCGCCGGGTTCAGCCGAGCACTTCTTCTTCGAGAACAACGCCCGCGCCGCCAGGAAGACGACGGCGCAGAGTCACAAAGTCGGCGCCACCTACTACGGCCGCGAGTTGGTCGTCGGAGAGCGACCCTACCGCGGACTGCCGCCGCCGGTGTCGGTGCAGCTGTCGTCGACGCCATCGGGCTCGGAAGACGACGACGACGACGACGAACTCTGAAGGACCCGTGATACTCGATCGATCGACGCTGATTGAACTCGAACTTTGCTTCGCACTGCCCTGCCTGCTGTGTGTTCCTTTGCGCTGAAAAAGTGCCTCGAATCGGGATGGCTTGTCTGTCTGAGATACCAGAAAGTTGTTTTGACTTACAAAGCTGTGATGCTACGGTGCCACTAAAAGGTTTCGCAAGGCGTGTAGCGCAGCCCAACCCAAGAAATGTAGTATGATAGGAGTCACGGATGTACGTAGCTATCGCAGCGTTCTTCAGGGCTACACAACGCACTCTAGGAGTGAGAAAGACTGATTTCGGTGTGCAATCTTCTACCGGTCGGTCACTTGGCGGTCCAGTGTAGTCTAGCGGGCACTGTCAGCAGGTGAAGGTTGTCGTAGAGGTAGATTCGCTTGTCGTAGGGGTTGTAGGCAGCCATGCTGGTTCTTCGGTGGAGGTTGAGCCAGTCGAGGTGGGGCCGTTCCTCCCTGGCGCGATAGAAGTCGTAGGTGTAACTGATGGTGGTGCGCCTGTCGCGGCCGCTGGCGACGAGGTATAGTCGGCCGCAGACCACGAAGGCGTTGGCGTAGTCGGTGTGGGCTCCGGCGCCTGTCAAGTTGAAGGTCTCGTAGACGGTGAAGTTCTTCAGGTTGACCTTGGCCACCGAGAGCGCCTCGCTGCCCTCGTAGTGGAAGAGCACCCAGAGAATCAGGTTCTCGTCCACCGACAGGTCGAAGTAAAGGTCGCCAAAGTTAAACAGGTACTGAAGTACAAGTACATATAGTGTGTGCGTGATAAGCAGCAGCGCAATATGTAAGTGAAGACACTGGACAGAGGAACACGTATTTTATGCGAAGTTTCAAGAGAAGCTCACGTCTTGGCTTCGGTAGGCGGCGCCACGAATGGTGATCATCTTGTAGGCTGTGGAGTTGGCGGGGTTCTTCCAAGTGTCGTACTTGACGATGGTGGGGTGGCCAACTCTCTGATAGAAGAGCTGTCCGTGGAACAGCACAGACCCCGTGCCGTCGTAGGGGTACTTGAGTGTGTACCTGATCAATTACTGCTAGGGTTCAAATTCGATAAACGACCTGAGTTAGAGATCAAGCGGCCCGTCGTCGTCGTCGTCGTCGTCGTCGTCGTCGCCGCGCGCGCGCGCCCCCCCCCCCCCCCCCCCCCCCCCCCCCACCCCCCCCCCCCCCCCCCACCCCCCCCCCCACCCCCCCCCACCCCCCCCCCCACACACACACACACACACACACACACACACACACACCCACCCCCCCCCCCCCGCCCCCCCGCCCCCCCCCCCCCCCCCCCCCCCCCCCCCCCCCCCCCCCCCCCCCCCCCCCCCCCCCCCCCCCCCCCCCCCCCCCCCCCCCCCCCCCCCCCCCCGCCCCCCCCCCCCCCCCCCCCCCCCCCCCCCCCGCGCAGAGACGGGGTGTCGTCGTCGTCGTCGTCGTCGTCGTCGTCGTCGTCGTCGTCGCGCATCAAACACGCACCTTCGAGCGTGTTCTTCTCCTCTGCGCATCTGTTCTTCGTCGGCGTATTCAAAGACTTCGTTGCCAGTGAAGTGCGGCAGGACGACGCGCTTGTGAATGTCCGAACCCTTAAGTTTAAAGCAGATTGAATTTATGTACGTACACGCCAGTAGCACAAGTGTGCCTTCTTTACCAGTTAATCAAAACTCGTGAAATTTTGTTATCCACAGGGTGCACGGAAGAAAATACTGTAATGAGAGTTTTATTGTTCAGAGTCAGGGTATACAGTATGTCGGGAGAAACCCGTGTTATGCTGGTTTGGTAGGTACACAAGTAAGAACTAGCCAGTCTGGGATAAGCGTCTCGCATCCAAGCGCCCACGGCATCTTTTTGCTTTCCGTGAAAGACAGGCTTGCCCACGCCTTCCAGATAGCAGTCTGCAAGAATGCTGACAATCATTACGAACGTCGCAAGCTCCAAAGCGCAATGGATAACTTACGAGCGGTGACGCCGTGAATGTAGGGAACCATTGTCGTAGGCGGCGGTATGACCGTGAACCCCGTGTCTGAAGCATCCCGCGACAGGTTTCAAAGCGTCATTCGCTACGCAGCGACGCACACTACCGAGTCAGTGCACTTACAATTCCTGATGCAGATCCGAAAGCAGTTCTCGATTTGCGGCGTGATGCTGATGTACTCCAGTTTCATTAATCTGAACGAACGGAGGGCCCCTCCAGTAGTACATGCGCATCTGACGAGCCTCTGGTTCATCTGACCCGCAATCCTACCTAAGTACCAAGACCCAGTGCTGTACTCTTACTCCGTGAAAATGGGCGGCAGGGTCAGGGGCTCCAGTGTCGTGGCGTCGCGGCCCCCGTCCGTCAAGTCGACGGTCGACGTTGGCGGCGTCGTGGGACAAGTGGCCTGCTCGACGGTGGGACACGCCGTCTTCGTCATCTGCTGGTCCGCGAAGGGACACTCCTCGCAGTTGGCTAAACATTGGACGACGACAGTGACACTCGACTGGCGGAGCGTTTCGCCTTGAAGAATCAGTCGCCCACCGTCTTTGCCGACGTTGCCGGGCGGTCCGATCGGGCCGGGCAGTCCGGGCGGACCAACCAATCCGGGCGCGCCTGCTAGACCTGTCGGTCCGGGTAACCCTGGCTGTCCTGGAGGACCCGGCGGTCCCACCGGCCCCCTTTCGTAGGCGTCGAACTCGGCCGTGTCGTTGGCGCAGAATTCGTGGAGTACAACGCATTGCTGGACTAACTTCGGACTCTGAATTTGGTTAGTGACGTCGACGACTTGCTTCTACCAGAGGGAAACTCTCACCGTCAGGCGGACCCTCGACAACAGCTGCAGCCAGAGGTCATTGGTCGACTTCGTTCGATTTCCATTGGAAGAATCGGAGCGTTTCTCCCGCGCTCCGAAGACGCCGCCGTCGTTCCTTCCCGACATG
The DNA here is from genome assembly GCA_030248115.1 of Linhomoeus sp. GSCO2_2. Classification (NCBI taxonomy): domain Eukaryota; kingdom Metazoa; phylum Nematoda; class Chromadorea; order Monhysterida; family Linhomoeidae; genus Linhomoeus; species Linhomoeus sp. GSCO2_2. The sequence continues at coordinate 86,487 of JASAMZ010012411.1, forward strand.
GACTTTGTAATCGCCCCGGCGCCCGGTCCCCACCACCCTGGGGCGCTTTTCAATTTCAGCCTCCTCTGTGTGAGTGCCACGGACAGAATCAGCGCCGCGACACTAAGGATCTGCAGAAGCGCCAGAATGCGTATATGGCGCCTCAGTTGTTTCGCTGCCTCCGCTGCTTCCATGTTGTTACGCCACTTCTACTCCCACTTTAACTGCGCTCCCATCGCTAAGCATCGTACACGTGTAGGCACACCGCCCTTGATTGCTCACGCGTGTGTATACTGGTGTGAGTGCTAGCCAGCCATTGCCAACGTTTGTGAGGTTCTCATGTTTCTGCCACTTGTGTAGGTGGAAATGGCTGCCTTCCTGAATTAGCATTGGTGGCGTAATTTCGTTCGCTGACTTTCTGATTTCGCGGAAGTGTGGTTAGAATGTTATTGCTTTGTAGAAATGTTGTTTCCAAATGATATTAATAAACGACCATTCTCGAGTATAGAATTGGATGGTTCAGCGCCGGGTTTCTCACTCATTCACCACCGTTACAAGCGCTAGTCCATTATGGCGCCGGATACACGCTTCCATTTGCCGCCGATGTCGCGTGGACGGAAGGGGGCGCCAATAAGCCATGGAATATGAACCGCGCAAGGGAGTGACGCTATTTCCACCGTTGTCAGCGAATGTATTCCTCTCCGTTCATTCTTTACGACACTCGTGTGGAAGCTGGTGGAAGGAAGGCAGTAGAAGAACCGCTCTCTATCGCTCTGTCATTAGCGGGGAGTGCTGCTGCCGCTTCGCCCGCTTCCGTTGTCATCGTCGTGTCGGCGCCGTCGCCTGGCAGTGGCAGTGGCCCTGCTGCTGCTGCCGCTTGACTTACGACCGCACCCGGACCCCAACTCGTTTGGCTTTCCAGTCATAATTACCGCGGCCGACGGACTAGAAGGCAATCGCGCGCATTTGAATATAAACCCATCTCTGATAATATTGCAAACTCGTAGAAGCCGTGTTGCGTAGCCCCTTCTCCAAAGGAGAAGGAGCGCAAAACGGCCGCATCTTGGTCCCCGCCAGATTCCGACGAAGCTGACAAAGAGAGGAGAGGCGAGCGAGCAGAACGAGCTTCCGTATCGACGCAGTGGGGAAACGGTCGAACGATCTTCGAAACAAACAGGGCCGGAAATGAGGGCGGTGGGACGCTGAGGGAGTCCCCTCTGAGAGACGGGAAGACACCGGAGGAGCGGAGCGGGCGCCGTAATCTGATTGTTCCAATTTCGCGGCGTTCGATCGCCGCCGTCGTCGTCGACGTCGCCGGCCTCGAGGGGGCCGCCGAGGCGGAGGGGGCGGGGCCATGTTGGCCGCCCGCGGAGCCGCCCTGGGATTGGGCAAGATAAATCTGCACGACCTCAATGCCTTGCCGGAGCAGAGGCAGAGGCAGGCGGCCGCCGCCCGCCGTCTTCAGCTGCAACAGAAGAAGCGCCGACAAAAGAGGAGAAGAGCGGCGGCCGCTAGGCGCATCCAAATGGGCGGCAAGGACGACGACGTCGAAGGCCGAGCCGACCTCATCGACAGCGATGAGGACGAGGACGACGACCTCAAACCTAAGATCATTGTCAAGAAGCACGTCGACAAGCAGGTGTGTGCAGATGTCGTCACTGGCTTCTGAAGAGGATCTTCGCTTTGTTTCGTAGTTATGTACTGTGCGGTGATGCACGCATATGTCACTTTCGTGGCTGTAATTCATTCACGTAATACATGAAGCTACCTTCGTGCGTGAACTGCATTAACCGGGTCAACCATAACAAATACAATCAAAGTTTTATCTACCATGGCCGAAGTCTGGCCCAATCTGTACCTGGTCCCACCGATTCCGACAACACCCCCAACCCTTTTTTACATTAGGTCTACAATACCTTTCGCGACGACCTCGGGACGCGTCTACAAAATCTTTTCAGAAGACCTTGTCTCGTTTGTGATTTTTGCTACAGAAGGCACAGTCGTGTGTTTTCACAGTTGGTACCTGGTCATTTTACAACGTCGCTCTCACTGCTGTGTGACAGACCACAAAAAAAAAATAAAAATAAACCCCTTCCACACTCTGGCTCATTGACGTCCAGCTCGACCACAAAACTTGTATTGTAGCTTTTTCGCAGGCTTTTAGCTCCTGGCAGAAAGACTGGCAGACGTCCTGTAGAGCTACATAAGTCGTCAGCAGGACACCAGGTTGTGAGAAAGAGAGCAGGGGTCTTGGTGGAGAGAAAGTTTTCGTCCATCCAGACCACAAAACTTGTATTGTAGCCTTTTCGCCGGCCTTTAGCTCCTGGTAGAAAGACTGGGAGACGTCCTGTAGAGCTACATAAGTCATCAACAGGACACCAGGTTGTGAGAAAGAGAGCAGGGTCTTGGTGGAGAGAAAGTTCCCGTCCATCCAGACCACAAAACTTGTATTGTAGCCTTTTCGCCGGCCTTTAGCTCCTGGTAGAAAGATTGGGAGACGTCCTGTAGAGCTACATAAGTCGTCAGCAGGACACCAGGTTGTGAGAAAGAGAGCAGGGGTGTTGTTGGAGGGAAAGTTTTCATCCATCCAGACCACAAAACTTGTATTGTAGCCTTTTCGCCGGCTTTTAGCTCCTGGTAGAAAGACTGGCAGATGTCCTGTAGAGCTACATAAGTCGTCAGCAGGACACCAGGTTGTTTGAAAGAGAGCAGGGGTGTTGTTGGAGGGAAAGTTTTCATCCATCCAGACCACAAAACTTGTATTGTAGCCTTTTCGCCAGCCTTTAGCTCCTGGTAGAAAGACTGGGAGACGTCCTGTAGAGCTACATAAGTCGTCAGCAGGACACCAGGTTGTGAGAAAGAGAGCAGGGGTGTTGTTGGAGGGAAAGTTTTCGTCCATCCAGACCACAAAACTTGTATTGTAGCCTTTTCACCAGCCTTTAGCTCCTGGTAGAAAGACTGGGAGACGTCCTGTAGAGCTACATAAGTCGTCAGCAGGCCACCAGGTTGTGAGAAAGAGAGCAGGGTCTTGGTGGAGAGAAAGTTCCTGTCCATCCAGACCACAAAACTTGTATTGTAGCCTTTTCGCCAGCCTTTAGCTCCTGGTAGAAAGATTGGGAGACGTCCTGTAGAGCTACATAAGTCGTCAGCAGGACACAAGGTTGTTTGAAAGAGAGCAGGGGTGTTGTTGGAGGGAAAGTTTTCGTCCATCCAGACCACAAAACTTGTATTGTAGCCTTTTCGTCGGCTTTTAGCTCCTGGTAGAAAGACTAGGAGACGTCCTGTAGAGCTACATAAGTCGTCAGCAGGACACCAGGTTGTTTGAAAGAGAGCAGGGGTGTTGTTGGAGGGAAAGTTTTCGTCCATCCAGACCACAAAACTTGTATTGTAGCCTTTTCGCCAGCTTTTAGCTCCTGGTAGAAAGACTAGGAGACATCCTGTAGAGCTACATAAGTCGTCAGCAGGACACCAGGTTGTGAGAAAGAGAGCAGGGCCTTGGTGGAGAGAAAGTTCCCGTCCATCCAGACCACAAAACTTGTATTGTAGCCTTTTCGCCGGCCTTTAGCTCCTGGTAGAAAGATTGGGAGACATCCTGTAGAGCTACATAAGTCATCAGCAGGACACCAGGTTGTGAGAAAGAGAGCAGGGGTGTTGTTGGAGGGAAAGTTTTCGTCCATCCAGACCACAAAACTTGTATTGTAGCCTTTTCGCCGGCTTTTAGCTCCTGGTAGAAAGACTGGCAGATGTCCTGTAGAGCTACATAAGTCGTCAGCAGGACACCAGGTTGTTTGAAAGAGAGCAGGGGTGTTGTTGGAGGGAAAGTTTTCGTCCATCCAGACCACAAAACTTGTATTGTAGCCTTTTCGCCGGCCTTTAGCTCCTGGTAGAAAGACTGGGAGACGTCCTGTAGAGCTACATAAGTCGTCAGCAGGACACCAGGTTGTGAGAAAGAGAGCAGGGTCTTGGTGGAGAGAAAGTTCCCGTCCATCCAGACCACAAAACTTGTATTGTAGCCTTTTCACCAGCCTTTAGCTCCTGGTAGAAAGATTGGGAGACGTCCTGTAGAGCTACATAAGTCGTCAGCAGGACACAAGGTTGTTTGAAAGAGAGCAGGGGTGTTGTTGGAGGGAAAGTTTTCGTCCATCCAGACCACAAAACTTGTATTGTAGCCTTTTCGCCGGCTTTTAGCTCCTGGTAGAAAGACTAGGAGACGTCCTGTAGAGCTACATAAGTCGTCAGCAGGACACCAGGTTGTTTGAAAGAGAGCAGGGGTGTTGTTGGAGGGAAAGTTTTCGTCCATCCAGACCACAAAACTTGTATTGTAGCCTTTTCGCCAGCTTTTAGCTCCTGGTAGAAAGACTAGGAGACATCCTGTAGAGCTACATAAGTCGTCAGCAGGACACCAGGTTGTGAGAAAGAGAGCAGGGCCTTGGTGGAGAGAAAGTTCCCGTCCATCCAGACCACAAAACTTGTATTGTAGCCTTTTCGCCGGCCTTTAGCTCCTGGTAGAAAGATTGGGAGACATCCTGTAGAGCTACATAAGTCATCAGCAGGACACCAGGTTGTGAGAAAGAGAGCAGGGGTGTTGTTGGAGGGAAAGTTTGCGTCCATCCAGACCACAAAACTTGTATTGTAGCCTTTTCGCCGGCTTTTAGCTCCTGGTAGAAAGACTGGCAGATGTCCTGTAGAGCTACATAAGTCGTCAGCAGGACACCAGGTTGTTTGAAAGAGAGCAGGGGTGTTGTTGGAGGGAAAGTTTTCGTCCATCCAGACCACAAAACTTGTATTGTAGCCTTTTCGCCGGCCTTTAGCTCCTGGCAGAAAGACTGGGAGACGTCCTGTAGAGCTACATAAGTCGTCAGCAGGACACCAGGTTGTGAGAACGAGAGCAGGGTCTTGGTGGAGAGAAAGTTCCCGTCCATCCAGACCACAAAACTTGTATTGTAGCCTTTTCGCAGACCTTTAGCTCCTGGTAGAAAGACTAGGAGACGTCCTGTAGAGCTACATAAGTCGTCAGCAGGACACCAGGTTGTTTGAAAGAGAGCAGGGGTGTTGTTGGAGGGAAAGTTTTTGTCCATCCAGACCACAAAACTTGTATTGTAGCCTTTTCGCCGGCTTTTAGCTCCTGGTAGAAAGACTAGGAGACGTCCTGTAGAGCTACATAAGTCGTCAGCAGGACACCAGGTTGTGAGAAAGAGAGCAGGGTCTTGGTGGAGAGAAAGTTCCCGTCCATCCAGACCACAAAACTTGTATTGTAGCCTTTTCGACGGCCTTTAGCTCCTGGTAGAAAGATTGGGAGACGTCCTGTAGATCTACATAAGTCATCAGCAGGACACCAGGTTGTGAGAAAGAGAGCAGGGGTGTTGTTGGAGGGAAAGTTTTCGTCCATCCAGACCACAAAAGTTGTATTGTAGCCTTTTCGCCGGCTTTTAGCTCCTGGTAGAAAGACTGGCAGATGTCCTGTAGAGCTACATAAGTCGTCAGCAGGACACCAGGTTGTGAGAAAGAGAGCACGGGTCTTGGTGGAGAGAAAGTTCCCGTCCATCCAGACCACAAAACTTGTATTGTAGCCTTTTCGCAGGCCTTTAGCTCCTGGTAGAAAGACTGGGAGACGTCCTGTAGAGCTACATAAGTCATCAGCAGGACACCAGGTTGTGAGAAAGAGAGCAGGGTCTTGGTGGAGAGAAAGTTCCCGTCCACCCAGACCACAAAACTTGTATTGTAGCCTTTTCGCCGGCCTTTAGCTCCTGGTAGAAAGATTGGGAGACGTCCTGTAGAGCTACATAAGTCATCAGCAGGACACCAGGTTGTGAGAAAGAGAGCAGGGGTGTTGTTGGAGGGAAAGTTTTTGTCCATCCAGACCATAAAACTTGTATTGTAGCCTTTTCGCCGGCTTTTAGCTCCTGGTAGAAAGACTGGGAGACGTCCTGTAGAGCTACATAAGTCGTCAGCAGGACACCAGGTTGTGAGAAAGAGAGCAGGGTCTTGGTGGAGAGAAAGTTCCCGTCCATCCAGACCACAAAACTTGTATTGTAGCCTTTTCGCCGGCCTTTAGCTCCTGGTAGAAAGATTGGGAGACGTCCTGTAGAGCTACATAAGTCATCAACAGGACACCAGGTTGTGAGAAAGAGAGCAGGGTCTTGGTGGAGAGAAAGTTCCCATCCATCCAGACCACAAAACTTGTATTGTAGCCTTTTCGCCGGCCTTTAGCTCCTGGTAGAAAGATTGGGAGACGTCCTGTAGAGCTACATAAGTCGTCAACAGGACACCAGGTTGTGAGAAAGAGAGTAGGGTCTTGGTGGAGAGAAAGTTCCCGTACATCCAGACCACAAAACTTGTATTGTAGCCTTTTCGCAGACCTTTAGCTCCTGGTAGGAAGACTGGGAGACATCATGTAGAGCTACATAAGTCGTCAGCAGGACACCAGGTTGTTTGAAAGAGAGCAGGGGTGCTGTTAGAGGGAAAGTTCTCGTCCATCCAGACCACAAAACTTGTATTGTAGCCTTTTTGCGGGCCTTTAGTCCTGTAGAGCTACATAAGTCGTCAGCAGGACACCAGGTTGTGAGAAAGAGAGCAGGGTCTTGGTGGAGAGAAAGTTCCCGTCTATCCAGACCACAAAACTTGTATTGTAGCCTTTTCGCAGACCTTTAGCTCCTGGTAGAAAGACTGGGAGACTTCCTGTAGAGCTACATAAGTCATCAGCAGGACACCAGGTTGTGAGAAAGAGAGCAGGGGTGTTGGTGGAGAGAAAGTTCCCGTCCATCCAGACCACAAAAGTTGTATTGTAGCCTTTTTGCAAGCCTTTAGCTCCTGGTAGAAAGACTGGGAGACATCCTGTAGAGCTACATAAGTCGTCAGCAGGACACCAGGTTGTGAGAAAGAGAGCAGGGGTGTTGGTGGAGAGGAAGTTCCCGTCCATCCAGACCACAAAAGTTGTATTGTAGCCTTTTCGCAAGCCTTTAGCTCCTGGTAGAAAGACTGGGATACATCCTGTAGAGTTACATAAGTCGTCAGCAGGACACCAGGTTGTGAGAAAGAGAGCAGGGTCTTGGTGGAGAGAAAGTTCCCGTCCATCCAGACCACAAAACTTGTATTGTAGCCTCTTCGCAGACCTTTAGCTCGTGGCAGAAAGACTGGCAGACATCCTGTAGAGCTACATAAGTCGTCAACAGGACACCAGGTTGTGAGAAAGAGAGTAGGGTCTTGGTGGAGAGAAAGTTCCCGTCCATCCAGACCACAAAACTTGTATTGTAGCCTTTTCGCAGACCTTTAGCTCATGGTAGAAAGACTGGGAGACATCATGTAGAGCTACATAAGTCGTCAGCAGGACACCAGGTTGTGAGAAAGAGAGCAGGGTCTCGGTGGAGGGAAAGTTCTCGTCCATCCAGACCACAAAACTTGTATTGTAGCCTTTTCGCCGGCCTTTAGTCCTGTAGAGCTACGTAAGTCGTCAGCAGGACACCAGGTTGTGAGAAAGAGAGCACGGGTCTTGGTGGAGAGAAAGTTCCCGTCCATCCAGACCACAAAACTTGTATTGTAGCCTTTTCGCAGGCCTTTAGCTCCTGGTAGAAAGACTGGGAGACATCATGTAGAGCTACATAAGTCGTCAGCAGGACACCAGGTTGTGAGAAAGAGAGCAGGGTCTCGGTGGAGGGAAAGTTCTCGTCCATCCAGACCACAAAACTTGTATTGTAGACTTTTCGCCAGCCTTTAGCTCCTGGCAGAAAGACTGGCAGACATCCTCTAGAGCTACGTAAGTCGTCAGCGGGACTCCAGGTTGTGAGAAAGACAGCAGGGTCTTGGTGGAGAGAAAGTTCCCGTCCATCCAGACCACAAAACTTGTATTGTAGCCTTTTCGCAGGCCTTTAGCTCCTGGCAGAAAGACTGGCAGACATCCTCTAAAGCTACGTAAGTGGTCAGCAGGACACCATGTTGTGAGAAAGACAGCATGGGTCTTGATGGAGAGACAGTTCCCGTCCATCCAGACCACAAAACTTGTATTGTAGCCCTTTCGCGGGCCTTGAGATACCTGCAGAAAGACTGGCAGACGTGAGACGTCCTCTAGAGCTACGTAAGTCGTCAGCAGGATACCAGGTTGTGAGGAATACAGCATGGGTCTTGATGGAGAGACAGCTCCATCCAGCCCGACCATAAAACTTGTATTGTAGCCCTTTCGCTGGCCTTGAGCTACCTGCAGAAAGAGTGGGAGACGTCCCCTAGAGCTACATAAGTCGCAGCAGGACACCAGGTTGTGAGAAAGAGAGCAGGGCTGTTGGTGGAGAGAAAGTTCCCGTCCATCCAGACCACAAAACTTGTATTGTAGCCTTTTCGCAGGCCTTGAACTCCCAGCGTCAAAGTGCAACTATGTAAACAGAAATGGCTACACTACAAGTTTTGTGGTACGGCTATCCAGCACATTTCCACAATGCCCACCTGAATTCCATGATTTTGACGCAAGAGTAGAAAGAACCTCCTCAATGCACAAGTTACATGTAATGTTGTTTCTCTGCCTTTCCAGTGCACTTTTACAAGTACCACCCCACCAACACCCCCCCCCCCCCCCCAACATCCCTACCTTTAAAACTCTCGATTCAGTACTCAGTGAGTAGAAAAAGGCTACAATCAAAGTTTTGTGGTCCCGCTGTCAAAATATCAACAGAATACCACAGGAGCAGAACGTATTACGTTTGAAGCCACCCCCCCCCCCCCCCCCCCACCCATAGACAGCAGGGTGTCTTGGTGAAGAGAAAGTTTGCGTCCAGCCCAACTACAAAACTTCTATTGTAGCCCTTTTGCCGGCCTTGAGCTACCTGCAGAAATACAGGGAGACGTTCTCTACAACTACCCAACTCTTCAGTGGCAAACGAACCGTCAGTAGAAAAAAGGCTACAATCAAAGTTTTGTAGTCTTGCTGTCAATTTTTCAACAGAATACCACAGGTGGACAACTTATTATGTTTGATGCTCCCCCCCCCCCCAACATACATACCTCAAAAACATTAGATACAGTACTCGGCAAACAGAAAAGGCTACAATAAAACTTTTGTGGTCTCGCTGTCAATTTTTTTGACAAAATACCACAGGAGCACAACTTATTATGTTTGACGCCCCCCCCCCCCAACATACATACCTCAAAAACATTAAATACAGTACTCCGCAAACAGAAAAGGCTACAATAAAAGTTTTGTGGTCGCGCTGTCAATTTTTAGAATTAATACCACAGGAGCACCAATTTCCACTCTTCATAGAGCTACATAAACTATCTCGCTGCCACACGAATCCAGACGGAGAGTTTAATCTCCTTCTAAAAAAGCTACATAAGTTACTGATACCTCCAAAACTCTAGATACAGTACTCCGCAACCAGAAAAACAGAAAAGGCTACAATAAAAGTTTTGTGGTCACGCTGTCAATTTTTAGAATTAATACCACAGGAGCACCAATTTCCACTCTTCTTAGAGCTACATAAACCATCTCGCTGCCACACGAATCCAGACGGAGAGTTTCATCTCCTTCTAAAAGAGCTACATAACTTACTGTGGTTGGCGTGTGGCAAAACCAACTTTCTCCAGACGGGGAGTTTAATCTCCTTCCAAAAGAGCTACATAACTTACTGTGGATGGCATGGGGCAAGCCCAACTTTTCAAACTTTAGTCATTCCACTGACACTTGAAGGTTCCCGTAAAAAATTCAAATATTAACCATTTCATAAATGCTGCATTCCAACATACCCAGGCCCTATATAAGGAGCAAACAGACCGGTTACAATCACTTTGTCAATTTCAGTGAGTCCCTTCAAAACCAATGTTCGACTTAGTCCTTCTGGAAAACTCACCACCAGGACAGCGCGACCACAAAACTTTTAGCGTAGACTTCCCATGGAAGGGACAAACAAACTTGGGCAGCCCTTCTGGAAAATGCACCAGACAGCGCGACCACAAAACTTTTATTGTAGGCGGCCTTTGCTTCCCAATCTTGAAGTGGTCCCAAAATCGATATCGTAGTACAAATTTCGGAGCGTCTACAGCATGCAAGTATAGGAAAAGTCTACAAAAGTTTTCGTAGAGTGGGATCACTTCAAGATTGGGCCGCAGTACGCGAAACGTCAGCTGAAGCGCCCAGTCGTAACATCCTACAATTATCGATCCATTTCAAACTAATCCTGAGTTTATTTTGCTTCTTAACTTTTAAAATGCAGAATCTACGTTAGTTTTCACCCAATTTTTACCCCATAATTGTGATCCCGCACGTATGTATAGGTTTCAGCAGATCCCTACGTCCTTAACAGCCGGGTACTGAATTTGTATGTATAATGCGCAATAAAATTGGGGATCTGTTTCGGATCTGGGTACCTTTCGGGAACTGCAAAAATGCAGAGTGCTGAATTTACAATAAAGTGGTTAACTGAGGAGTAAAATTGGCTTTTGACCTGCAAGATTTGAGTCACAGGCCCTCCAAGTTTAATTTTGGAGATTTTTTATGCTATGTAGAATAGTGCTATTGTTACAACAATATAGCACTATTCTGTTACCCATTATATGTACATAGGCGGCAGCATTACTTGAGGTTGAACATGTACATACTGTATGTACATACAGCAAACATAGCAGGCTCTTCGTTCTTCGTTGACTGTGTTAACAATTTATGAACAGCTTAGGAGGCATGTATTTGTAATGGCCGCAGGGCACATGGACGAATGAGCTCCCGAGCTTTCATCTGCCAGCTTGGCTTTGTTGGCTTGGGCGATAGTTGGTGTCTTCTTGCAACGTTCATAGCACACCTATGTACATGTATGAACATTACAATGAAGCCTTAGTGAAGGCTCAGGCTCAGTTCCCTCTGAAATGCTGGGCGGCTTCACCGGAAGCATAGTGGCCGCTAGTGGCATTAGGAGAAGTCAGCGCAGTCTTGGGATCGAGAGGTGCTCCAATGGGAGGGAGCAGACGCGAAGGGTCCAGTCGCTGCCGGCGTCGGTGCCGTCGACCCACAGAGCGGCGGCCGACGGCCAACGCGCCGTGGGGCTTCGGGTGCCCTGCCTGCCGCTGCCCGAGGACCACCCGCACGCCCAATGGATTTACTACAACCTCTATCCTGGTCGCTTCGTTCAGACCTTCTGGGCCGCTTGCCGGGCCGTCGTCTTCGGGACGGCGCTCATCGTCCTGGGCACCGTCATGACCGTTCTCGGCTACTTCGCCGAGCAGCTGGCCACTCGCGGCGTGGCCAACGCCACGGACATCGCCGTCGCCGAAGGGGCCGACGACGGACTCACGTTTGCCATGATGAGTCGGCCTCGCGGAGGGGAGGGTGGCGAAACGACCACTGGGGGAACGGTCTCGGCGACGGTGATCGATCCAGTTCGAAAGATCCAATTCGACAGTCTCGCCTTCATCGGTCCCGTCGTCATGGGCGTGGGAGCTTTCGTCCTCATGATCGCCTGCGTCATGACCCTGGAGAACAGGGACAAGAACGCCACGGTGGGAGAATTATGTACGTCTGAATCGCACCTCGAACTTGCTCGAGCCGCTATATGTATACCGATGCGCAGCTCCGAAAAGAGAAAGACCTTCACAATCCCTGCAATTCAGATCATACACGAGTACCCAGAAGACGCCAAGCATCGACGCAGCGGAAGACACAAGCACAGGGGTCGCAAGAAAAGTCACCATAAGCAAAGGGACGGGGAGAGCGACGACCAGGAGGAGAAGGTTCTGACACGACGGCCGACTTCCAAGTCGCAGGCTTCTGTCAAGGCCGGCGCATCCGCTGGAGAGAAAGATCGCGGAATGGATGACATCGAAAGGCCGCAGGTTTTGCCGCCGTTGCGCGGCAGAGCGGCGGTTGTTCAACCGAAAGACCTCAGAAGTCCTCCGCAGCTGTCTGCGTCCGATCGCCACCTGCTCGACACCGACAGCCAGCCGACAACGACGCTGACCACCACAGGCCAATCGGCGTCGACGCGACACACCAACGAGAATGCCAATCGCTTCACAGCCGCCGGCGCCCAGAAGTACGCCAGCAGTTCCTGCGTTGACTCGCTCGTGAGCAGCCGAGAGGACTCGCGGGCGCTGATGCAGCGCTTCCTGGACGACCAGAGTCGGCTGGGCAAAGCGCCGCAGGAGCTGTCGTCGCCCTCCCAGCCGTCCACCTCCCAGCAGCAGCAGCAGCGTCAGCCACCGCTTGCCGAAGTGTCCCGTCCTCGACTACCACCGGCGAAACTGGCCCGTCCGCAGCAGTCTAAACCAGTCAAACAACAGACGAACAGCTCTGTGGACAAAGGCGACGACGGAAAGACGGCGGAAGCGAAGCATCCTTTGAGATCGGAGGAAATTCCGCCTCGGTGGGCGATTTGAAACAGTGACTTGTGTCTACAATGTACTCATACATTACATTAAATAAAAATATGTACCTAGTTCAGTTTAATTCAACTCACTTTTGTACGCCAACTCACCTTTAAACTAGCTTACATAACCCTTTCAATGTTTTATTGTGTCAATTCTTACCAAGTGGGTTTGGTTACATAGGTGTGACGGTATCTATTTCGTTCATCCAACCTACCCCAGTAGACTTAGAGTGAATTAAATAGCTAAGTTTGTTTGTCTGTATGATTTACATAAAATTATTAAAATTGTATTTTGAAACAATTAATAATTACCGTAAATACTCTAATAACCCCCGGGGGGCTTATTTTTTCAACCTCCTTCTAGGAGGGGGTACTATTGGAGGGTGGGGGCTTACTCGAGGGGGAGGGCTTATTAATTCAACCCACCCCCCCCCTTCCAGTCACCAAATGCACAGAAATTGTACTAGTGGCATACCAAATACACCTTCTATGGACCAAGTATTCTTAACATACCATATACTAAAGGCATATTTATCACTTGTAGTTGCTGTAGTAGTACTATAGTACAGTATACATGCACACAGTGTACCCTATTGTTCATATACAGGTAGTATAGTACACGGGGGAGGGGGTACTATTGGAGGCGGGGGGCTTTTGGAGGCGGGGGGCTTATTATTTCAATCTCCCTCTAGGAGGGGGTACTATTGGAGGTTGGGGGCTTATTCGAGGGGGAGGGCTTATTAGAGTATTTACGGTAGGTACTATTATTTCTTTATGACTATTGTATCTCTACTATATTGCTTAATGATTTCTTAAAATTTATGTAGTTCATATTAATTGGAGTGAAGTAAATCAATGTATATTTGTATATCTATGTATTGTATGTATTTACATTGTACATGAACTAACTTCGTTTAATTTATCTTGTATGATATTTCTGCACCTAAATTTAATACCTATTTAATCCAGTCTACCGTGTTCTGTTAACCAATGTAACTAAACTGTTATATATGAAATGCTGCTGAATTTTCAGGCAGAGTATTGTGGCCGAGGTGCATCGAGAGCCGCCGCCGCCCTCATTGGCAGCGCGGGCGGAGGGTGTGGAGTTGTCTGCCTCGAGAAGACGAGTCGACGACGCATTCGCTCCCTCCCCCAGACCCAATCTGCCGGCGACGGCGGTGATGAAGAAGGCGACGAGCGGCGGCCGTCGCCGGCCTTCGGGCCAGGCGCCCCTCGTCCCCGCCGACGTCGAAGAAGACGAGGCAGGAGAGGGGGCCAACGACGACGACGACGACGACCACTGCTTCTCCTCACCCATGAGCTTGAGTCCTGGCGCCAGCCGACGCGACTCGCCCAGAAGCGACTTCTCGACGGCGCGCAGTGGTCGCCAGCCGTTGCGCCAGACTCGGCCCCAGACACTGGCGCCCATCAGAGATATCGGCGTTGCACCAACCGACACGAGAATTACAATGCCGCCGAGCGAGACAAACGCCAACGTGGCCGTCGAAGAGAAAGCCAGGGTGTAGTTAGTCGGTCACTGCTCACACACTGAATGAGCTTTTTTGGGCGCCACTGCTACTGTAACTAGGTAGAGTGTCATTGCGGCACAATACTACATTAGTACTGGCAAGTGTGTCCTTGTCTCCCTGGCTTCTGTGATACTCTTGGGATTTTCATGAATCGCGCACTGGCATAGCTGTGTGTTTTACAAGCAAGCTCATTGTGTGTGTGCTTGACTTATGTAAGTAAGTAAAGTATGTAGGCACGTAGGCAGTGGCTGCTCTCCCCCGAGCGCAATAATCTCCCTTCGGGGATCGGCACATGAAAGGGGCGTCCGACTCGCGCGGGTCTCGGGCTCGGTTGATTTGTGACGTTCAGTTATGATCATTGCCTGTTTGCTTTTGTCGCGCTGGTCCCTCGTCGTCGTCGTCGTCGCCGTTCCATGCGCTCTTGTTCCCCCGACTCAGCGAGGCCCTCGATACATCGGCCTCGCCGCCGTCTCTGCGAGTGTGCCTTTGTGCCGCTGCCGCCGCAGCGCAGGAAGGAGGAAGACGCCATGCAAGTCATCATCGACGGCGGCCGACGCCGCCGCGCCCGCCACGAAGACAGAACTCGTAAACGGCCGGCGTTTTATGACCCTTTTACGGCGCCCCGACCGGCTCGCTGTTTCTCTCCTCGCCGCTCGCACAGATTTCGTCTCCCTACGCCTTCGTCTGCCATTCGCCTCCTCTGCAGCTTCGTCTCACTACTACATACACAATGTATGAGGTGGCTACCCTTATGCCTCTCGGTAAGGCTTGCCGCGAGCGGTTGCGAGAGACCTTGACACTCTGGTTGGCTACTCGGTCGAGTACTGTTTATGTAGTTTTTGGTGAGAAGGCGAAGCGTACTGGCTATCAAACCAAATTAGTTGGGAGTTGCTTCGACCTCGACAAAACGACGATAATAAACACGGTAATGACAACCGTTCAAGCGCCAAACGAACAACACAAACGCGAGGAGACCACGTCCTGATAAGAAGAGCAGGCGCGGCGAAGCGGCAGATCAAAGGGTCAGGGCGACTCACGCATATCAGGCCGCAGTCATAAACTCCGGAAACGACCAACGGCCAAGTTGCTATAGTCGGAGAGAGAGTATAAGCAGGCGCCCCACACGCCATCTCGAATGAACGACACTTGTAAGTAAGCACCATTACACACGGGCACGACATACCTATGTACCTACAACATCCGTGAAAGGTGGTGGCTACCTACGTTCAGCATTTGAGAACAGTCAAAGACGAAAACAAGCCGAAGATTCTGTCTGTTCTAACAAGCACATGCAGAAATTATTATATCGCCACTCTGGCAGCTATCCATCATACTCCACGCAAACGATTCTCGCAGCACAAACGGATGCTCGCGCCCAGCTGTGAACACGGAGGACTAGAAGGTCATTTAGTTACGCAGGCGTCGTCTCTATTTAGGACACAACTTGTGACTGCAACGGGCAAAGGTCCAAAGTAATCCAATCCACAGTTGCCGCGTGATAGTCATCGATCCAGCTGCCTCAGTGCGCCGCGTAGTAGCGCGAGGTCGTCGCTTCGGTGACCGGCGGTCGTCTGTAGCCGACCGGCGGCGGCGGCTGCGGGTAGTTGGAGGAGGAGGTGGAGTAGGAGTTGACGGTGCCCCCTCCGTACATCATCAAGGCCGGAGGAGGGGGCGCCGGCGCCAGTTGATGGTGGTGGTGGTGGTGGTGCGGCTGCTGCGTCTGCTGCTGGGGATGGCCGGCGGCGTTGTAGGCGCTCATGAGGGGCACCGACTGCTGCTGTTGGGCAGGAGCGTGTCCGAGCTCGGTCATGGCCAGCATGTGGTTGTTGTTATTGTTAGTACTGGCAGCGGCCTTGTCGGCGGCGGCCCGCATGGGACAGCAGAATAGGAAGCGTCCCCAGGCGGCGCAGGTCTTGCTAGAAGAGACCCAAATGGCCGTGGTAGCCCCCACGATCAGCGACATGAAGATGTTCACCATGTGGGGACCAACCTGGAATTGGAGGAAATGTCAACGTGCAGAATACACCAATTGCATGCAGACTGCGATAACAGTACGCGTTATTCCTACTATGGGCATTTATTCCGTATCATATGTATGTATTTGGCAGTGCACGTCGCATGGTACGCACCTGGGTCTCGAGAATCTGAGGTACAGGCAAGTTGAGGCAGGCAGGCACGTGCTGGCGACGACAGTTGACAGTGACCGCTTCCCACTCTCGCGTCGAGTTGATGTTCAGCAGCTCCGTGGCCAGCACGGCCACAGTGGCGATCACGTAGAGAATGGAGAAGACGCCGATCTTGACCATCAGCTTCTCCAACTTCACAATGTCCGCTTTGGAGCAGCCGGCGGCCGCCGTCTGCGCAAGCCGGCCGCGCTGCTGCAGCTCCAACTCCTCCTGCTGGGTGGCGCCGCGGCGCAAGGTCCTTCGAATTGAGCAGAGGGCCACGAAGCCGGCCAGCAGAAAGCCAACGCCCAACAGGAGGGCGGCCCCGATGGGTATGACGACGAATCCCAGTCTGGCCAGACCGCCGTCGCCCAAGCGGCCCACCGAACAAATAGACGTCAGCTCGCTGGCGGCAATCTGGAAAATCGTCTGCTTTGGTACGAACACACATTTCGACATGCCTACAGACAAGCAAGTACGAACATTCCGCGTGACGAGCACGGCCACGGTGAGAAGGGCGGGCAAACCCCAGGCGAAGAAGTGGAAGTAGCTGCTGAAGGGCTGGAGAGCCTCTGCGCCCCACTTCTTGCCGGCCGAGAGAAACCAGCTGACTGTGAGCACCAGCCACCAGAGATGACTGGCCATGGAGAAGTAGTAGGAGACCATGAAGAGGAGGACGCAGCGAGTGTTGTCCAAGGAGCCGCCTACCAGCACCTGGCGGGAGTCGGGCTTGCGCGCCTCGCAGCCCGTCTGCTCCGCGGACATCAAGCCGCGCGAGAGCAGCGCCCACGCGTGCAAGTGATAGCAGAGGGCCAGAAACACGATCGACCTGAACGAACGGCCAGGTCCATTACGCAAAAGAATCATGGTGTCGCGCCAGTCGCACGATCGAAGACCTTTCTGGGAAGCGGAAGCGGTTGACGTCCAGGAAGAAGGTGGTGACGGTGAAGGCGCTGACCATGAGACAGACGGCCGCCCAGGCCACCGTCCAGGTGACGGCGAAGTCCTTGTGCTCCGACAGGAACATCACCTCCTCGCCGCACAGAGGGACGCAGTTCGACTTGGGATCGTCCACGTCCTGGGCCACCATGCGCGCCGGACAGCCCGACAGCGGCAGTTCGCCCCCGCCGCCGCCCTCCGCCGACGTCTGGAGACGCCGGAAGCCGCCGTCGCCGACGACGGGCGGAAGAGGCGGCTCGCCGGCCAGATGGTGACTTTGGAAGGGGTCCATGCAGAGTTTGTTCTTCTTGAAGTCAGGGAAGAGGTCGCAGTCCAGATTCGGCGGCCAGGCCAATTTGAACTCGGCCAACAGAGGACTGCACTCCTCCTTCACCTGCACACGAAATGAGAGGCCGTGAACAAGTCGTACATTGCGACAAGTTATATGCTACTATAACGATAAATCAAATTTAAAATAACCTTAACAATGAAATACGCATAAAATTGGTTAGAAAATTGGTAGAAAAGCAAAAATCCACCATCAAAGAATTGCTGAGTGAAATATAATTAATGGTGAATTCGCTGCTATAATCAGGTATAATAGATAAATAAATCACTGGGCTTCACAAACAAATTACACGTAGTAATTGTCCAAAAGTCCAGTGCTACCCACTATTGATAATTAAACAATAGCCACTATTTATAATTAACCACATAGTTGCCACAATTAATGAAGCAGGAAGTTTAATTCATTGTAAAATTCCTACGCTGTATAATCAGACATGATAAGGCAAGCAAATCACTGTGTAAACAGAATTAGACACACGATGTATGTACAAACGTACACGTATGTACAAACGCACATACATTTAGAATGTGTGCAATATGGCTTCCAGCACTCAACACTGACGATTTTTCAGCGACGTTTCGGCCACACCAGGCCACCCCGGGCCACCAACCCCCCACATACATTTACATACATTTAATAAATTAATTATCTAAACGGTTAACAAGAGGTGCCCCAAAGTTCCGATCTGCAACTGTTCACAAGGGTATGTACTTACCCGCAGGCAGGTAGAGCGACAGCTGGTGACGACAAGAGGGTTCTCGTGGGGATCTTGTTGGTGACACATGGGCGCGAACACGGAGCAGACGAAGAAGGTGGCGTGCTTGGAACACCGATTGTTGGTGGCGAAGAGACGGATCTGGCTCAGAGCCTGCACTGCCTGCAACCAAGCGTGGAAACAGTAGAACGTGTGCGTGCATAGAAGCGACGCAGCACAGTAGCACAGAATGTCAGACCTCCTTCTGCGTGTGGTGTCCCAGAATGTTGGGGTAAGCGGTGTAGTTGTACTGCATGTGGGAGCAGAAGCTCAGTTCATGGATGGGCTCGCAGACGCCGTCCTGCAGCAGGTCCTTGACCGAGCGCTGGCCAACTGCGACCGACACGCAGCAGCAGAGCGTCCACAGCAGCAACAGGGGCAGGCGCGCCGCCGGTGTCCTTTCACGACGTAAAGCGGGCATCTTGGTGTTGTCAGAGGGGGCAGATGGGGCTAACGAGCTGCCCCGCGGCTTGTCAGCGATGACGGAGACAGTCGACGAGTCAGCGGCGAGACTGAAATAGGTTTCTTCTGCCCGTCCTTCTCTTCCTCTGTTCTGACTAATGTGGAAGTAGCGCCGCAGCGGACGGCGACTCTAGCCTTAGCCGGCGGGGACTGCTGCTACATACGAACATGTGCATCGGCCCAAATACATAAGAGGAGAGGGCAGCAACAGCAGCGGACGATGCCGTCGTCGTCTCGTCGGCCAAGTGGAAGCGCCAAGCAAAGAAAGACAATCGAATTGAAATTGGCGAAGAAGAGGGGCGCGTCTGAAGGAACGGAGCCTGAGCTAGTCTCGGTTTCAATCAGCACAAGCGAGTCATGAGCGCGCAAAGGGAGAATCGGATGGAACTGCAATGGGCGTCGACGTCGGCTCCCACGTTCTTGGAAGTAGGAAGGCGGAGACAAGTTGAACAACGGGGATAATCTCGGGAAATGGAAGGGAAGGCACGGACGGACGGCCGGCGACCGCGAGAGAGGCGGGTCGTTCAAAGGGGGAAATTTATTCGGCTTCTTAGCCATCGGCGGCCTGTATAATCAGGAAAGAAGGCGGCCGTCGCAGCCGAGATTACTTTGCGCCGACCGCCGCCGCAGTCGTTGGACGGATAGAAATTGAAATTGCCCGGAGCGGAGAAGAATCGGGCGAAGAGAAGACGGAGAAGGAGAAAACGGACTCCTTCATCGCGAGTTGGTTTCCGTCTTTGCCCGCTGCTACTTCTTGAAATGCAACCAGTACCAAGTGGCACGACGACATACGGAAAGGCAGCGCCGCCGACAGCTCGGCCGTCTTCTGGGGAAGGGTTGCAAAGCGCGCGAGCGCACTGCGAAAGCCTGATTCACGATCGCTGCCTAAAAACGGAATCGTCGAGAGAGGCAACATCTGCGTATATGCTGATCACCACTCGAAAAGAACAAGTCTGTGGATGCACTGGCAGTTATGTAGCAAATCGGCAGGAGCCAGAAAAACAAAGGAAGGCGCAAGAGTAAAGCGTTCGCCAGGAGTTCGTCTAGACGGAGGAAGGAATGGGGAATGACTTTGACGACCTAGCTGGACGCTGACGGGAAAGAATAACAGAGGTGGCGGCGAGAGAACGACATTGATAAAACCGCGCAGTGCCACGCGATGGGGCAAATGTTTGTTGGCCGGCCGCCGTGCCGTCGCTTGCGCAAAGGGCCGTTTGCGTAGTTTTATTGGAGTGAGGCGGCGAAATCAAAGGGAAGTGTGAGGCGACGACGATGCAGCAGGCAGCGCGCGTGGCCGCCGCCGAACAAGAAGACGCATAGCGTCGACACTAGAAGGCAGCGCGGCGCCGTCAAGTAGGCAGGAGAAGAAAGAAGACCGAATAAGGCGAACGAATCTCTTTTCTCTCCTCCACACGGCGGCGACACCCTTTCTTCTCTGGCGAGTCGGCGCTACTTATGACAGGCGCGCTTGGCGCTAACTCCTTTCAACACATCGGTTTCGCGCCTCTACGTTTTTTCGGCGACCTTGAGTCCGCCGCGGCTCCACTCCACTCTGCACTCTGACATGCCTGAGAACAACTGAAGCGAACGCCGGCAGTCGCAAACACGGATCGCAAGCAAGCGGCCAGTCTTGGCCTGAGCAAGGCGCTGAATCGGACAGGCGACCAAGGCGTGGGTCATGATTCCTGAGAAAGGCGCGCGCGACGCAGGCCTAGCGGAGGTGAGTGAGAGGCAGGGGCGCCGGCTCGAAAGTGAACGACAAGTTCGTTCGAATCGCTTGACAGTGAAGGAGTAGACGCGTCGCTGTTCGCCGACAGCGGCAGCAACAGCAGTGCCGACACGGCAGCCACGGCGAAGCAAGTCAGCGAGCGCCGACTGCGCGCCGTCGCCGTTGCTGGGCTGGTGGAGAGAGAGAGAAGGAGAGGGGGAGAGAGCGACGGGCGGCGGAGTCGAAGGCGGCGGCGGTGAGGGCGAACGCGCCGGCGGCGGTCGTAAAACGGCGACGGGCCAATCGTCGCGGCCCAAGCATAATGGGCCAGGAGGGAGACAGGCGGCCCCGAGGAGGGGCTGAGAGGAGGAGGGGGGAGGGAGGGGGGGGGGGGAGGGCCCGCGGGGGCCGGGCACCAGGGCCGCGTGCGCGCCGGCGAGCGCGGCGCAATATTTTATGGGAGTGCGCAGAAATTTATTGCTGGGCCGTCGACGATCGGCCGGCCGGCCGGGCCCATTTCTCATTCGGGCATCCTCCCTTTCTTCTTCTGCCGACGCCGCCGCCGGAGAGATAGCGAGCGCGAGCCAACTGGTTCTCCCTCCACCCCTTCTTACCTCTCTTCTCTTCGTCTTCTTCAATCACTCCGCCGGTACGGCACACCGACCGCCGCCGGCCGCCTTCTCGACTCCGTTTCGGCACGGCAGTAGGCGCTCTCCACAGCCTTCGCCGTCGTCGTCATGGGAGAAGCACTCTGATACATACGCGTGCGCACAATGATAATGGTGATTAACGCCTCTCCGTGTCCGATAATGATGACGGTCCATCGTCACAAAAACACCTACTACATCGGACGGCCTGCGTTCGACTGGTCACGCAGAAGAATGCACGCGCGCAAAGTTAGGTATGTCCAACCATGAGTAGTCTTGTCTCGGTTGCCGGCAGGCACGTTTCAATACTGATTGCCGATTAGGTTATGAGCCCATTCCAAACCTGTGATGACGTGTGATAAAAAAGTTGACATTTGCCATCAATCGATAATGTCCCGCCGCGGGTCGTCTCCTTCTTTGGGATCATTCGTGCAACCCCCCCCCCACCCCCCCGCCGTATGGGGATAATCCAACCCCCCCCCCCCCACCCCCTTACCCCCTCCAATTGCTGGACTATCACCTCTGACCCCTCCCGTTCTCCGTCGAATCGCCTTTGGCAATATTCGACGTACACCGTTCTCCACCTCACTTCAACTGTCCACACCCCCCCCCCCCCCTTCTTGGGGGGGAGGGGGGGGGGGGGGGGGGGGGGGGGGGGTCGATCGATTACCCTCCCCCGATCAACCCCCAGACCGGTTTGCGTCGACACCATGAAAGGAACCAGTTTGTATCGTTTGCGATAGGTTACTCCACCTCGTGAAACATGTAACGACAAAGCGTTGGCGCCCGATCGGTATCTATCTAAGGCAGGAGTGCTCTGACGAGTGACTTCGCCGTTCGCGCGACCAACAGTCGAATTCTCCTCGGCTCAGTGGAGTGCATTGTATTGTAGGTAGGTACGTGCATATAACAGCGAGGGAAAGTCAAACGTGTGAACAGACGTTGCGTAGACAAAAAGCACACATTCCAACGATGGCGTCGAAGTTGTGGTCAACATTCTCGCTGACGTGTTCCGTTTTCTTCGTCATTGTCTTGGCGTCTGCTGAAGACGCTGTTAGGTAAGAGTTTTAGGCTAATTGAGCCCTGTGCTCGTCGTCAATGGTGTGAACTGGTTCTAGAAGCATCCAGATAGTAAAAACAACAATCCGAAGCCAGCACGATGCGCAACTTCTTTCTGAGTTGGAGCTCCTCTATTCTCAGGTGTGCAAAGCGGCTATTCATTCAACTACAAAGTGAAATTTTCGCAATCAATTCGGTGTCAACGGTCAACGCTTCTTTTTGTTCTCTTTTCGGTCGAAATTCTAAACGACCACTTGGCACCCGGGCTGGAAGCCAACCTCGTCGTCACAAGTACACAAGGTGGAGAGGTGGGGCAAGTTGAATCGGCAATGGACCAGATGGGACTGGAGCACGAGACCCGCGACCTCACAGCTTACCTGAAGGCGCAGTTCAACCTCATGCACGCCCGAGAGAAGCGCGAGATTGCTCAAAGTGCTAAGAGCGACCGCCCGTGGCACCTCGACGTGCAGCGCTACTACACGAGCGCTGAGGTAGTATGCAATGAATGCAGAATGAAGAAAGGATTGCAGAGATTCGTTTTACCACCCATAATGTCAGCAACTACAGGTCACACAATGGCTGGACGAGATGGAGAAGTCTTTTCCCAGCGTCCTAACAGTTGGAACGCTGGGCACCTCATTCGAAGGAAACGACTTGACCTATGCTTCGGTATGCACGAACACGGTACAATAGACCCTAACAAGTAAGGTCCAACCTATAAGCCTGTTTACGCATATACAGATTGGGCTACCGGCCGACGAATCGAAACACACAGTCTTCATCGATGGCGGAATGCACGGCAGAGAATGGGTGTCCGTCTCGGTTGCAATGTGGACAATATATGAGGTACCGTACCTGATCCAGGTTGATGAATGCGGCGGTTACGTCGCCTTGCGCTCATTCGTTGAAACTGTGCTGCTCCTGCACCACGCCCTGAAAATACTGTATTAGTTTCGATCTTATTGGCTTGCGTATCTGCCTGTCACACGATTCGTTAATTCTGACATTGCCCAATCATCAAACAGCTTTGGGTGTCATACGCACGCATGTCAATGTGTACGGTATCAAAAGTTTCAAACTCTCCCCGCTACCGTAATGTACATACGTAGCCACTCGTGATTCATATAAGCGCCCTACACGAGATCCAATGCACGTTTGAGCTCGCTTCGAACTGGACCGAATACGAGGACCTGCTGAAGAAAGTAGACGTCGTTGTGGCGCCATTGCTTAATCCAGACGGCTACGACTTCAGTCGGTCGAAATGGTTCCATCGCTTCTGGCGGAAAACTCGCTCGGGCCCCAACTGTCGTCCAAAGCTCGGCTGCTGCTACGGTGCCGACCCAAATCGCAATTTCCCCATCGCCTTCGCAGGTAGCTCTGTTGGTACAGTTGATGACACTTGGGCTCGCAAGAAGGTGGTTGTACAGGCGAGAAGACGACCGACAATCCGTGTCTACCTCTCTATCATGGCGGCGCACCTCTGTCGGAGATCGAATGTCAGAATTTGGCTAGCTTCCTGCGCGCCCGCAAGAGGGAAATCAAGGCCTACATCAGTCTCCACTCATTTGGACAGTTCTTGGTGTTCCCCTGGGGGTACCGCGCCAGTTCCTATCCTGAGAACGTTCAGCAACTGGTAGACCACTTTCACGGGTGAACTGCTATCTTGATAAAATACAGGTAGTCTTGCACGTTTGTAGAACGAAACGGCGTCGGTAGCAGCCGACGCTATGGAGGCCGTACACGGAAGGAAGTTCGTGTTCGGAAACGCGGCTGACGTATTTTGTCAGTGATTCTTCAATTTTGCACTGCTCCCTACACATAAGCTGCAATGACCAGGTATACTTCAGATCCCGCCGGGGGAGCGAGCGACGACTTTGCCAAAAGTCTCGGCATCGACTACTCGTACACGTTGGAGTTGAGACCGACGGAGTTTCCGCCCGGCTTCTTTCTAGACGTCGATGAGATCCTTCCCGCCTGCGAGGAAGCGTTTCAGGGAATCCTAGCGATTGCCGATAAGGTCGCCGGCGACAGATGATCAGAAATGGAAGAGTGCTGGGGCAAGCTGTGATGTATGTACGTATGACCAGTCACAACAACAATATCAAACGCTCTGTATTATGCGCCCGTAACGCGAAATATCACCGCGAAATCATCACCGGCCCAACAAAAATGACAGAAGTGGTTTTGCCGTGGTCGCTGTGAGTTGTGATCACCAAGTACAATGTAAATACTGCAATTATGGACCCGTTCGGGCCGCCGGGAAAAATACATGTACCATTTTCGTTCCCATGAACGGGCGAGGCGATAGTAGCGCTCTAACGACACATAACAAACCGGAATGTATGAAAGCGTGATACCTGGCAAGTTAGTGTCAGACGACGCCTTTTGTCGACGGTGCGCGTGCGTGCGCCGACAACTTACCGTGTGGGCGTTGTAGAAACTAATGGAGGTATAAGCCTTCGGCCATGCGCTGCCCGCCTGCGCCGTCCCGTCACCGGATTCCCGACCATCGTGTGCTCCAGGGAGCCGGTTGTGTCATTAGACGTCGGCGAAGTGGCAGAAGCGCAGAAAGCATGTGATGATGTTCATCTCCAGGAGGACGGAGACGACGCAGAAGACGACGTAGGCGAGCACCATGACCGCGCCGAACCACTTGTCCATGCGCCAGTTGCTGGCGCCGATGGCCAACACCAGCAGCACCAGCATCACGAAGAGCATACCCACGCTGCAGACCAGGCCCTGGCTGCTCACGTTCACCGACTGGCCGCCGCCCACCCAGGTCGGCTCCAGAGCTCCCAACACGAAGTAGATCAGCCAGGGAATGGGCAACCTGCCAGGTGCGTACATACGTGTTATATGTACTCCAAACCGTCGACTAGTCGTCTCCTGTGGAGCATTGCGCCCGTACCCGACGCTGACGTCGAAGATGTTGCTGCCGATGGAGCTGCTGACGGCCATGTCTCCCAAGCCCTTGCGCGCCACGATCACGCTGGTAATCAGATCGGGAACACTCGTGCCCATCGCCAGAATTGTCAAACCCATGACCTGCATAGCGAACAAATAGTGATCCAAAGTTGCGGCCAACGAGAATTATGTACAAGGCAAGGGTAGGACCTCGGTGGGTATCCCAATGGTGTCGCCGATCGTCTTCGACCACCAGACCATCAAGTAAGAGAAGAAGGCGATCCAGAAGATCGAACCGATGAAGGAAAGCGCGAAGTATCTCTCGGATCCCTGTGTAATTGCAGTGGCATGTTGATAATATCCTGCTAGTATTACTTTCCAAGTACATACGTTGTAAAATATGCATCTCGCTTACCGGTCGCCGGACGTCCGGTACTGTCAACCAGAGTGGGAAAATAATGGGCGCCAAGACTACGAAGTAGATCTGTTTGCGGGTGGTTGAAGGCCAACTGACGTCGAGAGGTTCCTCGACCTCCTCTTCCATGTCCGGCTCCTTGCTGCTCCATGCGTCTTGCCGTGCGGTGGCGCTTCTAACTCTCTGCAAGAATATCTCCCGTTAGCTATTACAGTACTTTGTAGTACACTAACGATGCGCAGACACTTGCTTGGTCTATAGGAGTCAGCTGCGAATGTGAGGCGTCAGCGACGGTGCCGTTCTGCAAAGAAGTCGTGACCACAATTGGAT
This sequence comes from Linhomoeus sp. GSCO2_2, assembly GCA_030248115.1. NCBI lineage: Eukaryota > Metazoa > Nematoda > Chromadorea > Monhysterida > Linhomoeidae > Linhomoeus > Linhomoeus sp. GSCO2_2. The sequence goes on from JASAMZ010012411.1 coordinate 112,065, forward strand.
TACGGTAGACGGCGCCGTTATGTCGAGCGTCCTGCATCGGTGGACGGTCGTCGCTCTGAAAACCCATTTGGCTATTCAAGCAAACACGTTTCGCAAATGGAGTCGATTGTTAGGCCGAACCATTCGGGCGGCTGCCGGCTCGAATACTGCCCCGTTGTACTCGTCCTGCTCGGCAGTTGGCAGCAGGGCGCCTGCGCTGTCGGCGCTGTTGGCGCTGTCGTGGCCGGCCGTCGAGGGAGGCTGCCCCACCTCCAGTCTCGGAGTAGGGTCGCCGATCGAGTGGAGGTCGTCGTTCGAGACGGGAACCCTTCCGGGAAGATTCAGCGCCGTTCTGACGCCGGCGCTGCTGGCCGAATGCCATCCGCCGCGACGAAAAGCGGCTCTGGCCTCGGCCGTCTCCGGCGGAGGACAGCTGCTGGTGCTTACGAGTCGGCTCGTCTGAAGTTCGACCGTCTTGTTGTGGCGAGACAATTGGATATGTAACTATTTAACCTTTACAATCTAGTTTAATAATGTAATGTGTATTTTAGTGAATTTGTGGGGTATGTACACAACTGCCCTGCTGAGTGTTAGTTAATTTCATAGGCAACCTTCAAAGTCCGGGCCAACGTTGGATGTCCGTCGGTGCCGACTTCGGGAACGAAAGCAGGATTATTGTGGTAGTTTGCTTGTGACCGTCTCATGGCGCTATCGGCTGAAGGCGGATCAGATGCTATGGGTGCGCTAATCCTTCCACTCTCATCGTGTCGATCGTGGGGGCCGGGCTCGGCGGCTGTTTCATCCAAGCGCCGCAGAATCATCCGCTTCGCCCTTTCGGCCGCTTCCATGTCGGCGGCGCTTCGTTCGAACCCATTGAAGGGCTGCTGAAGGCGCCACTGTTGTCCCTGGGCGCCCTGCTGCATGGCCTGAGCCAGGTTGGCGCCCCTGTTGGGCAGCGCCGACCTGTCCAGCAGCACCTTGACCGACGCCCTGCCGTGCAGCTGCACGACTTTGTCATCCACCTGCATCTCGCTCAAGGGGTCCAGCGTGTGTACCATCAGCTGGACGATGCCGTTGCGGAACATGGCGCCCGAATGGAGAATCGGAATCGACTGACGTCGGAGGCTGGAGCTACGCCGGTGGCGCCTGGAGCCGCCCATGGCCGACCTTGCCCTCGCCAGCTGAGGCGGCTCCCCTTCTATTCTGGATTCTCTCGTCTCATCGTCTTGGTGGTAAGGAGGGGGCTGAACGTGGGCGGGACGTATGTACATGCCAATACAAAGCTTTTAAACTCATAACACGACAGAATGCGAACGAAAATGTATGTACCATCGAAAGCGGTTGCGATGGATCAAAAGACCCATGGGCTTGGCCGGTCTGTGGCCGCGATTCTTGGGCAACTGGTTGAACTTGCAGGGCTGCCGCAGAAGAAGAGGAGGAAGCGTGGTTGGCCTGGGAGGGCGGCCGACCGCTGTGGTGCGCAGGGTGCGGGAGGGGCTTGGGCGCGCTGCCGAGCACCTTGGTCTTGACCCAGACCTCGATGGCCTCGTTGAACTTCATGAAGGTGCAGTAGGCGACGTAGACGAGGAAGAGGGCCAGCGCTTCCCACCAGACGATCTCCTCGTTGCTGAAGAAGGCCACCACCAGCGCCAAAGCCAGCACGTAGAAGCTGACGTCCCTGAATGGAAGGATGTACATACCAGATGCATGTACGTTCATATATGTACAATGCACGTGTTAATTGGTCCACCACCGACCGGAACAGGGGCCACCACGTCAGGTGTAGGACGCCCTTCGAGAAGAGGCAGCAGAACGCGAGCACGCAGAGGATGTTGAATGTGGCGCTTCCTGGACAGAAACAAGATCAGTCAGCTACATACAAGTACAACAAATCGTTCCGCTAGACAACGTTTCTACCGACCGACGATGGTGCCGATGCCGACGTTGTCTCTGGCAATAAACACTCCGATGACACTGGTGAAGAACTCGGGAGCGGAGCCGCCGGCGGCCATGAATGTGGCGCCGGCCACGTCGTCGGATATCTTGAGTCGGTCGGTGATGACGCCGAGAGCGGGCACGAAGAACTCGTCGCAGACAGTCGCCAAGGCGAGGAACATGTAGAGCAGGCCCAGAAAATGGAGCACCAGCGTCCCCTTCCACCAGCGTGGCAGAGGGTCGTCGGGAAACAGCGTGCCGCCTCCCTCGCTGTCTTCGCGCTTCTTCATCAGTCTCTCGCAGGCGTCCAGCTGTTCCGCAGGTGTCGTTCCGTTCAACTCGAGATCGTCCTCCAGTATCCGGCGCCTTCTCCAGCCCGCGACGTCGGCTTCGTACCGGTCGACGTGGGCGTTGGTCAGAGCAAAAGGGCCGAAGGCGCTGAAGCAGCACAGGCCGCCAGCGCCGACCACTAGCCACCAAAGGCGGCGACCGCGACGGCGCGTTCTTTGATCACCGAACGGCGCCATCTCGTTTTGGGTCCGTCCTTTTCACTCGTCAAATTCGGCTCAGAGAACAGAGCCTCGAGGAGTTGGTGTGCAGCAGCGGCCAAAATTCGCGACAAGTCTCGCCTGCTCCATGGAAGGGCTCTCTTCAGTCTTCGCGGCCGTAAGCAGCTCTGAAAGGGCCTGCCTGCCTGGCCTGCCCGGACGACACTGGCTGACGAAATATCTTCGCCCCGTCGAAAATGGCGAGTGTGCGATAGAGGAATCTGAACCGAAGGATGCGCTCGAAATTGGATTCGCCAGACGAAATTGCAGCGAACCGGCCGATCTAATAAACACCAAGTGGGCTAGACGCGGTGATTTGCCCAGTGGGAACTGCGAGATCGCGCAAAAATGAGCAGGGCTGGGAGAGAAGAGATCTGACGTCTGTTCGGCTCTCAGACGGTTGTCAATGGCTCCTCGCTTACCACCACGAATACTACATAATGGGGTGCACATGCAGTGCGAGCTCGTGTAAAACAACTGCCAGGTCTATTGACCTTTACTACAAGCTTACATGGAAACTAGTATTGCATATACACAGAAAAATTTATGCAGTGTTTTGTGTCTGTTACAACTGTACCTCACTTTACTGAGATACCAAGGGACTTAATACGTGCGTGAGCGCGACCCATAAAGCGGGCCTTTTGTGAAAGCTGCACAAAACAGCGACGGGTTAGAGACCCAAATAAATCGGGTACACCGATTTGCGATCCCACCATGAGAAGCGAAAGAAGGCGCACGGCTCGCCGCTTCTCGTTCATTGGGCGTCGGAAGCGAGTGTCATAACCGAGGAAGAGGCGGGCGGGGCGAAGGGGCGAACCCGTGAGACCCCTTTGAGGCGCCGATGGACGCTTTCCCACACGTACACACGCGAACGCACGCACACACACACACTTGTCCCCGTCTTTCCGACGGCGACCGGAGCCGACAGAGGCGGAAAGGGGCGGCGGCGGCACACGCAAACGAAGCATCCGTCGCGTGAAATCGAACGGCGGTGGCGCCGCTTTCCCGCGGCGCGGAAAAAGCCGACCGATGATAGGACCCCTTCGGCCCACGAAATGTTCCCTCCTCCGCTCGTTGGCCACTGACGGAGGGGACAGCGCCGTCGGTCGGTGGTCGCCCCACTCAATCGAGCAGAAAAGGTGCAATTTTTGAGAGAGCATAAACGGGGAGACGAAGGGGAAAGGAACGCGACCGCCTGTCGCCGCCTGCCTGTTGAGGCGCCGCTGTCGCCACCGTGGCGGAAGGGGTAGGCGTCGCCGGCTCTGTAGAAGGCCGCGCCGACAAAGTACCCGCAGGCGATAATGGCGCGCTCAAGTTGCGCTGGGGAACAGAACCAGCAGTCGCGTTGCCATAACTACCACATCACACCTCGAGAGATAGGCCGACTTTGATTTAGGAGCGCACACATGTACGTATGCAGATGAGCGGAGAGACCCTAGAGGCGGAGCGCGAGGAGATGAAACGGCACGCCGGGCGCAAAGCCCCTCGCTAAAGATGATGATCGAAGGCCACCGGAGAGGCTAACGACCAACTTCGGAAATGAGCCTTCCTTCGCGACAGGTGGAACTGCCGACACCCTTAGTCGTCGGCCTAGCCGAGCAACGCGTTGTCAACAATGGTCTCCGCGGCAAATAGAGGTGCAAGTGGTGGTGGTACATCGACCAATGACGCAACCACCGCAGGATGTGTGGAAGGAAAGTGAGCCGCCGTCTCGTCATCTCATGTGTTTGGTTGGAAAGGCCCGCTAAGCAAGCAAGAAGACTGTTGGCTTCTTCTACGTCTCTGCCGCCGAGGGGCAGACTGAGCTGGCAACTGATTCGGCGACGGTGATGCTTCAAAGTTGCAGCGATAGGCCACGTCTTCCTCAGCTCAGACCACCGGTTACTCAGACAAAGACGGCAGGCTACAAGAACACACACATACTTTCACCGCAAAGGGACGAAAGAAAGTGAGTAGAGAAAGAAAATTGCACACACCGCCGAGAAAATCGCTCCAAAGGTTCAAATCGGGACAGATCCTCTAACAAGGTCCAAGGGCACCGCTACAGTAAGACACAACAACGAACATGCTGACCAGAACAGACCCGAAAGAGGACAGACAAAGCAACGTACTCGTACTCTGTTTTGTAGCCGGTGGTGTGTATAACAGACGCCTAGAGAGAACGAGCTCGAACGCTCGTCCTATTATGCGCGCAGGGAGATAGATTACTGTTGAGCCGCCTTCTTCCACCTCTACTCCTGCTTCTTCTCGTTCGTTCACTTGGTGACTTGATGCATGGCGTGGGCGAGGTGCTCGACGTTGCGAGAGGAGATGCCGGCCACCGAGATTCGGCCGTCCTTCGTCAGGTAGACGGAGAACTCCTCGATCAGACGCTTCACCTGCAGAGAGAGGAGGGGAAGAGTGACGCAAAACTTGGCTCCACGGACTGGCACTCTGCTCTGAGCAAACCTTGTTGAGGCAATATATTTTCAAGCGCAACGTTGAAACGTTGCGCTTGAAAATGAATTGCTTCTGGAAGGCCCCATATCCATATCCAAATAGCTGTTAGCTAAACAAGAAGCATTGACTCTAAGCAAACCCTGTCTCTCCTCTCACCATGGGCTCAGTCATGCCGGTGAAGCAGAACATGCCGATCTGGTCGGTGATGTGCTGCCAGTCCTTGGTGGAGCCTTCCTTGGCCAGCAGGGCGCGCAGCTTCTCGCGCATGTTGATGATGCGCTCCGCCATACGCTTCACGTCCTTCAACCTGCAACGACATCCACCGTCTTTCACCCAGCATAGTTAGTATGCGAGCAAATGTTGTCGACTGATCACAGAAAGTTGCACAGCGCGGCTGCATTCGGTCGGCGCACCACTGAGCTCGGAGTTGGGGCGTCGAGAGAATGTGGTGGACGATTCTGGCCCCGTAGATGGGCGGATTGGAGATCATGGGCCGAATCAGGATCTTCAACTGCGACATGACCCGACCGGCCTCGTCGGCGTCGGCGCAGCACAGGGTGAACGCGCCCACGCGCTCGCCTGAAGAGAGGAAGCATGAGGAACGGTAAGACCGGTCAACGATCTTACCTAAAGGGGGCAGAAAACAAAGCTAAACGGCTATTGTTTGACAGCAGAATTTTACTTTGGCGCAATCCAATGCGATGACTACCGTAGAGGCCGAAGTTCTTGGCGAAGGACTGGGCCAGGGCCACGTGATGTCCGTCGGCGAGGAACTGTCGGACGGCGATGGCGTCCTTGTCGATGTCGCCCGAGGCGAAGCCCTGGTAGGCCATGTCGAAGAAGGGCAGCAGCTGCCGACTCTTCACCACCTCCGACAGCTTCTTCCACTGCTCCGCCTGAAAGCGAGGCGAGACATAACTGGCGTCGCAAACACTCAAACAAGCTGTTTTAAAAAAGTTGAGTTGTTTTATTAATACAGAGTGGTTTGTGAGTGTTTTAAAGTGGAAGAGTAAAAGAGTGGATACTTTTGTAAAGTATTTCGAAGCCTTTCCGATATGACGCGCGCCCGCCCGGAGTCCACTATTCATGCGCTACTTCTGACACGCTCCTTTCTGAGTGGTTCTTGCAGGGCAACATTGGGATCGCCCGGGATTAGTTTTTTGAGCAAGACACACGCATTTCTGAGCGGTTGTTGCAAGGCAACATTGGGATCGCCCGGGATTAATTTTTTTAGCAGGTAAAGTTGTTCGTAAGACAAGGGTTTAAAAAACAAAAGTATATCTTTAGGAATGACCGTTCAACAACTGCCTCAACGTAAGCTTTCAAAACGGTCGAACGAATGCCGCTCTACAACGTAAGACGAGCGAGTTAGGGCCCATTTGCTGTTTGAACCTTTGGGTTACTGTAGCTCGCGATATTCAAATTTTTGAGTTTCGACCAATAGAAGAACAAATGATCAGTGAGTCAAGAGCTATCCAGCAACTCAAGATCGTCTCTCTACAACGCACGCTGAGCGAGTTAGAGCGATTCCTATGCTAAAAACGCAAGAATGTCGCTTTTCGTTTTGCGTGTTTGCGTAATTAACAAAATTTTTAATGCCAAACGAAAGAGCACGTCGAGACCTTTTAGTTGACCTATCGCACGCCGCTCTACGACGTAAGACGACCGTGTTAGAGCCGTTTTGCGTTTTGGACTTTCGGGTTACTGTAGCGCGCGCAATTCAAACTTTTGAATTTCGACTTCTCTTAACGGAATGATCAGTGTGCCGAAACCTATTCAACGAACTCAAGATCGTCTCTCTATGACGGAAGACGAGCGAGTTAGATAAGTTTTGCGTTTTAAACCTTTGGGTTACTGTAGCTCCCGAAATTCAAACTTTTGAGTTTCGACCAATAGAAGAACAAATGATCAGTGAGTCGAGAGCTATCCAACCAACCCAAGATCGCCTCCGTACGACGCACGCTTAGCGAGTTAGAGCGATTTCTGCGTTAAAAACGCGAGAATGTCGCTTTTCGTGTTGCGTGTTTGCGTAATTAACAAAAGTTTTAATGCCAAACGAAAGAGCACGTCGAGACCTTTTAGTTGACCTATCGCGCGCCGCTCTACCACGTAAGACGAGCGAGTTACAGCCGTTTTCCGTTTTGACCTTCAGGTTACTGTAGCGCGCGCAATTCAAACTTTTGAATTTCGAAGTCTCTTAGCGACATTACCAGTGAGTCGAGAGCTTTCCGTAGAGCCCAAGATCTCCTTCCTACGACTTTCCAACACCGAGATCTGAGAGCGTAACGCACGCACGGACGCACGCACGCACGCACGAAAAGCTCTCGTAGGGGTTCGCCCGGCTGAGGCCGGGCGAAAAAACAGTGCCGCCCCACCTTGGGGTCCACCCCAGTCGGATTGTGAGCGCAGGCGTGCAGCAGTATGATCGACTTCTCGGGGATTTTCTGCAAGGGAAGCACTCCATTGGGCAGAGAACACCAACTGTAACTGTACGAGTACTGTTCCCTACGGCGATGTCCTCGAGTGCGCCCTTCTCGTCGAATCCGCAGGTGGCCTTGTCGTAGTAGCGGAACTGCTTGATCTCCAAACCCGAGTGGCGAAAGATGGGCATGTGGTTGCCCCACGTGGGACTGGGCGCCCACACCACCTTCGGTCCTTGGTGGAACGAGTTCTGCAAGACGGCCAATCACGTTCTCAGGGTAGGCTACAGGACCTACATACATCGTCTTTGCCAGCAGCAGAAATTTCACGTAGGCAGACCCACCAGAAACGCAGCGCCGATCCTCAGAGCGCCCGTTCCAGAAATGCCCTGCACCGTGGCGTTCTGCAAACGCAGGCGAGGCATCGCGCAGCGCTCAACGGACTCCACTTACACAGTAATCCATCTGCCCAGCTACCCTAAATCAAGTAGCGCCTACCCTCTTGGAGGCGATGACGTCGTGGTTGTCGCCCAGGGCCAACTTGATGGCAGCCGCCGTGAACTCGGCGACTCCGGCGATGCCGGCGTACTCGTGGTCGAGATTCTTCGCCATAATCTCCTGCTCGGCCTGCGTGTAGTGAATGTTTAGTTAGATAGACCGTGCGCATTCGCGCTGCAACGTACCTAGTGCTCATTGAACGACAGCGACCCGACCTGTCGAACGCAGGGCAGCACCCAGGGCTTGCCGTCGTCGTCGCGGTAGGCGCCCACGCCCAGGTTGATCTTGACGGGGTTCGTGTCCCGCTTGAACGCCTCCGTCACGCCCAGAATGGGGTCGGGAGGGCCCATCTCCACGTGAGAGAACCATGAAGACCTGCACGACACGAACGACATATACGAACAAGACAAGAATACGATCAAACAACAAAGGCGCTAGGCAGGCATAATACAAACCCGAATCTTGCTTGGGTCTCCGCCAAAACTCGGGTATCAAATCCAGCTTTTGAAACGAGAGAAGGAATCCTCTTGCTGAACCCAAGCATGGTGACTTCAACTGAACGGCCTCGAAATCGCAGCTAACAGCTGACTGACTACCGCTTGCGCTGCGAGACAAGACTACCTCGATCCCAGACAAAGCAACCCCCGGACGGCTGCCTTCGCGCAGACCGGAACGAAACTACCGTAACCTCCGTCATGGAAGACTGGCACTATCCTTCCGAGACAACAGTGTCTGATTTGCGACGCTCCGCCGGTTCTTGGCACTTTAACTTTACAGTAATCGCAAAACTGTTGTGAAATACGACTCCCCGACGTCGAAAACCTCCGACAGCATCTTCTACTTACATGTCCTGGTTGCCCCCAAAATTGATTTTCGATGCGGGCCCAGTGAACAGTAGGGCGGAAAAGTTGAACAGTGGCGGGCCCAAGATTTTCCGAAGGGGGAGGGGGGGGGGGCACAAAATCCAAAGATTTTTCCTAAGTGCCGCAGACGATAATCTTTGAAATTGTTGCATAACAAGAACATTTATTCTTAAAGGTCGGTCTGGTAAGGAGGGGAGGGGGGGGGAGTGCCCCCTGTCACCCCTGGGCTGCTAGTGAAGTTGAGTAATGCGCTTCTGGACCAGAATTCTGCGTGCAATCGATTGGCGGCTGGGTTTTTCGTCGGTGGTCTAGAGGCGTGTGGTGCCCCTAACTTGGAATTCTGAAGAACGTATTCTCGTGTTCTTACGTTCTTCAGAACGTTGTTATGTCGCGAGTCCGACGTTGTAGTCTAGGAAGGATAGTGCCTGACTTTCATGACGGAGGTTACGGTAGTTTTGTTCCGGTCTGCGCGAAGGCAGCCGTCCCCCGGCCAAGTTCAAGTGGAACATTTTACGGCTACGGTAACGTAGCAATTCTCCAGCTGATGATGCCAATTGGGCACGAAACACTGGAACGTGCTAAGTGAATCGAAGAGAGTTGGTCTTTGTAAGCGACAAATTCTGGATTCCAGATAATTTACTGATTCAATTATTTTGTTTTGCATCTTCAATCCTCGGTGGTTGTAAGCTATACTGCAGCCGTAGATTGTTGAGCTTTCAAAACGAGTGAATTTTGGTTGGAGTGAAACGAGTTTTTTCTGGCTGGACGCACGTTTGGTTTGACGGGACCTGAGTAGAATTTGGAGGGCTACCGAATTTGTGATAGAAGAGCGATGGACGTCATCGGGGAAGTGTCCATGGTGGTGCTGAGCGTGTTTTGCGCCGTTATTGGAAGCCGTCTGTCAGCAAGCGCGAACAGACGACGCTTTGCGACGTTGACACTGGGCGTCAGAAGTGCATTGGCCGTTCCATTGTTCTGCTCTGCCGTTCTACTGAGCAATTTCTACCGCATGGAAACTCCTGATTTTCGAACGCTCAATGAAGAAAGGTCAGCCGCCCCAACGACCGACGCAGTCAACAAGAGAAGTTCCCCTGGACTGCTGAGTCAGTTCGGAAGCTGTCTGCCTTTGTGGCTCGTGGTTCTCGGCGCAGGGCACCTGCTGCGACCAACTGTGGCCTTTGTGGATGAAGTCTCACGACGCTGGTTTCACTCGTCTCTGTCGCCCTTTGACTTCGCATTCGAACTACGTCGACTCAGCCGCTATTCTCGCCTGAGAACCGTGGTGATAATGGGCGATCTGAATTGTTTGGATCTGCTATCGGTGCTGCTTGCTATCGTAGTGGCCAGTGTTGAAGTGGCTGCTTCTCATTTGTGGATGCGCAGTGCCGCCTTGGCCATTGCAAGCACCATCGCTGCTATCGACCTGCTTCGAATCGAGAGATTTCCGGTCGCTTGCCTCTTCTTAGCTGGAATGGCCGCTTTCGACCTCTTTTGGATGTACGTCGTCAACTTGCTCGGTGAGTGCCGGTGGCATGTTCATTTTCCTTACATACATAGAATTCCTTATGAAAGTGTTGTGACGTGGCATCACGGTCTTTTCATCTGCTTCGAAAAGCGGCGACGAACAAGGACACTACAGCGTAGAGAAGCTGAAGAGCAAAACAGAGTATCAGGAGTGAAAGCAAGCCGAGTAGTAGCGTGAGATATCCGAAAGCGGAGAAGTAGGCCACTGTGTTGCAATTGAAAGCATGGCCCTTGTTGGACGACGACAGACCTCCAAATGCTTCTCCAGCCACTTTGTAGATCCAGATTGAGCCTGAAACGTCGGCGATAGCTTTAGGTTATTTCTACTATTGGTGGAACGAACGATCGCGAAAGAGCCGACCTAGAAGCAGCCATATCAGCGAGGCGCAGACCAGGATCAGGGTCACCGATGTGAGAACGAAGTCTTCTTGGAGAGTCAGACGCATCCGTCGTTGAAGCAGGCCTGTGAGGCGGTCTTCGCTTCCGTCCTCGTGGCGGTCCTCGCCGCTTCGTCGAAGGCACACTTTCCGAAAGAAACGGTAGACACTGCTGGCCGTGAAGACGGCAGTCAGGCCAGCCGCCACGATCATCCAGAGGGGAATGGGAGGTGCCGCGTGGCAGTTGGTGACGTTGAGAAGGCCGACGACGAACAGGTAGACGGCGCAGACGAGCAGAACGGTCGCCAGCACCGCTCGGCTGGCTGACAGTGGTAGGAATGGACGAACTGCCATTTGGACGGGAAAGATCAAGCCGGACTTACAATTGCCACAGCAGAGAGTGGCGCTGGCTTTGAAGCTCGTCTCGACGTCATAGAGGGTTCTCACCTCGCTGATCTGTTTCAACAATGGGGCCTTGCTTGCTCGCGCTGGCGTCTTTTGCCTTCCTAAAACTATTTTTGTCAGGAGTGTTGTGTTACGAGTACGACGCATTAGGGCTCACCCGAATCTTTGTGCCGTCTTGGGTCTCTTGCTTGCCCACTCAGCTGTTCCTCACTGTCGACCTTGTCGACTTCAATACCCGTTGACATTCGTCTTGTCTACCGTCGTTCGGTTGTCATCTAATGTCGCAGTAGTGCGGCAGCGTGTGTCATGCCGGTGTCGTGACCAATCCTGTGACCGTACGAAACCTGTGACCGAGTAAGTGTGTAAGCGCACGAACTCTGTGGCCCATTCCTGGCAAATCCAATGGCCGTACAAAAGTTCTAGTTCTCTGTTTGGCTGCCCAATGCAGTCCTGATCCTGACTGACGGCTTCGTCGTAGTTTCAATACAATTACCTTCCACAATGTATTTCGGTTGATTATTACTTTCAGACACAGACATGCGCTTCAACGCTCGGGTTTACGTTTGTTAAAGTACTTTGGTTATATGTAGCTCTCACAGGTCAGTTTCGAGAACGACCATTCATTGCAGTTCTCAATTTCTAATGACAACCTACATGTACGTCTTCGCATTAACACTGTCCAGATTAGTCACCAAATAAGAAGTGTCATTCTAGACTGGAGAATGAATTTCTTTTCACTCTCTCACCGAATCTCTCGTTGCCGTTTGTGTTGTGATTGCCTGTACATAGTATGTATGTAGGTACCATGCAGGCAATACTTTGAGGACAGAGAATTCGAATGAAGTGCAAAGTGGCAAAGGTGGGGATGCACTACTGCTAATCATTCCGCTCCTCTAAGTTCGTCTACCATCTGGTCACAGGGTTGCAAAGCAGCTGAAGTGCCGTAGACTGACGGGGTAGGTATGTGGTCACCGGTTTCGCCGTACGAATCCTGTGTCGGCACAGGATCCGTACGGTCACAGGATTCGTCACACCACCGGCATCCAAAAGCGGCATGTACCTAACCAACCAACGGAAGACTGATAGGGTTCCTGCCTGCACACGTGTCGGCTCTTTGCGTCAGGGCCGTCCGTCGTACGCACAAAAGCAGCTGCACAACGAAAAGAGAGCAGATCGATACGTGCCCCAACGGCCGCCACTTTCAGCGCAACATCCACCCTTTGCCTGCCCTGCAAGGCACTGAGCGTACTCCTTCGGCGGTTGGGCGTGCGCAAATATGGAACGGGACTTTGCGCCGTTCCTTCCTCGGTGCCGTTACCCAGCCCTCTCTATGCCTTAGGATCGACCTTTTACAGGCGCATGGCTCTTTATTGGCACTCCGCTTTGCAAAAGCAGGAGTGCTATAGGGGGCGTCGGATTGAACAGAATCATCTTACCAAGCTTTCTCGCGCTACACAAATCGGATCGCCAAGCGGTTTTTTGCGTTAGATAGGTTGAGTCGACGCGCAGGGTGGACAAGAAACTAGAAAATTCCGGTAGTGGAAGAATTTTGCGAAAATTCAAAAATTCAAATTTTTACTAAGTAAAAAAAAACAATAGCCCATAACTTTCGCAAAAGTAGGCCGATTTTGATGATTTTTGGATATGTTGTAGGCCTTTGGACCCTCTAGGCGAAATCACTGGAACGGGCTCCCTGGGTGGTCCGACGCGGGAGTACGGTAGGAGATTTAAATTTTCAAAAAATTTTCGGCCCTTTAAAAAATCGTAACTCGCGTTTCCGACGGTGGATCGCCGCCAAATTTTAACTCGTCTTGGAGCATTATATTATCTTTCATTCGAGACCGAAATCGCCGAAATCGCTTGTGTCGTTCGGGAGATCCGCGGTGGCAAAAGTGACGGGTTTCGAGCGGAAAATTCCGAATTTCGATTTTGGGTGGAGTTTTGGCTTGGAAAGCGTGCCTTTAGCGGTAAATTGACGATCGCAACGTGTTCTACGTCAAAAGTTGGTCTAGACAAAGTGTCTTGACTATTTTGAGGTACCGTACTGCGGCCGCGCCGAATTTTTGAATCCCGGGGTCAAAATTTCGAAATTGAGTTTTCACTTGTTTCGGGGGTTTTTGACGACGCTGAACACGAATCTGGTGTTTGTTTTGCGATTTGGGACGCCTTTACCCTGATTTCGGCGCCCGGCCGACCAAAAATTGAGTCCCGGGGTAGAAATTTCAAAATTGAGTTGACAGTTGTTTCTGGGCTTTCTGAAGCCGCAGTACACGAATCCGGCGTTTGTTTCGCAATTGGCGGTGCATTTACGCCGCTTTCGGCGTCAGAGAACACACCCAAAACATGTCCAAATTTGTCCAAACAGTCTCAAACAAGTCCAAATTTGTCCAAACATGTTCAGACTTGTCCAGTCGTGTTCAATCCAACACGTCCCAACACGCCCAAACTTGTTCGAACACTGAACAGGAACCCGGTGTTTGTTTCCATGAAGGCTTATTACCGAGTAGTGAGACGCGACCATTCTGCTTTGCTTCGGAACAAGCGGAGTGCCACCCTGAAGGTCCCCTTCAGCGTTAAACTAGTATGATTTGCCCCTACTTTGTTCAGCGACCTTCGTCACCGCCTCAAGACAAACGCCCCTCTTTCTGGTTGTGCCCAAGTCGACATGGTGGCGGCAGACGTTACTTGGCGAGATGCCGGTCGACTACGGGCGACCTTCCCAGTGGCTCCAAGGCTTAGCCACCGTCGACGTCATCGTGCCAGGGCTCTTCCTGGCGCTGCTGTACCGCTACGCCTCCAACTCTGATAGGAAGACCCGGCGAACCTTTGTGCCGTTTATTGGCGCTCTGCTTGGCTTCGTCGCTGGATTAGGAGCCACTTTTGCCATTGCTGTTGTGACGGAGAGAATTACGCCAGCCCTGATATTGCCAGGGTTATTTGCCGTTGTCTTCTCTGCCATTGGTGCTGCCATTGGGCCAGATAATGTTTGGGATCTCGTAGCTTTCGACGAAAGTGTCCCTGCATTCCGTCAGTAAACGATTACAGTTTTGATGTCTGTTTGGTCGTCTTTCGCTTGTTTGTCAGTGAATGTCAGAGGGGTCTATCTACTCTATTCCGATTTGAGCAGATAGCAAACGGCCAGCTTGATTTAGGAACAGCTGAGCAAAGCAGAGAATGCTGCCTTCGAGAGGTTACTTTCGCAACTTTGTGCTCTACTCGAGTGAGTCACTGCGACAAAGTGACGAGGATCGCTACGTCATCACTCGACCGCTGGCCGAGATCGGAGCTCATGCCTTCTTCAAGATGCTGCAGATGGGCTCCGTCGTGGGCATTCTCGTGGTCGCGCCCTGGTACAAACACTTCGAGATGAAGAAGGCGGCCCGGAAGGCCGAGATCGCCGGCCATCCTCTGCGCGCTGGTACTGAGCGCCTGATCCACGTCCACGGCGTCTACTGGGGAGGCCGGACGATGTTGGTCGCGGCGCTGGCCGGCCCCTTCCTCAGCTACGCTTACTGCCGACTGGTGCGGCGCTACAGCGACGTGGAGCTCTACGATCGCGCCTTCCGTCTTCGGCACAACCAGAAGCAGCTGCTGCTCGACCGCCTCTCCGCCATCTTCTTCCTTCTCGGCTGGTCCTGGCACTACTTGCCTGGCGCCCTCTGGGCCACCAGCGCCACGGTTCTTCTGGGAACCATCTACAACCGCGTCTTGTTCGACCGTCTGCCTTTCTTGAAGGCCGAAAGCGAGGTGCCCCAGCGCTTCTTCGAGTGGAGAGAGAAGGGCCTGCCGCTCGGCCTGCCCTACACGGGCGCCCTGGAATTCAGCGACCCCACTTCAGTCGCTCGACTCTCCGCCATCGACGACGAATCCCGCGCGCTTACACCTCACAAGAAGGCGCTAGAACAACCGAAAACTAGTCCACAATAGAACAGTCGTTCTGGAAGAGAACGTTGACGCACCTTAGAGTTGGGATGCATCGTTGTTGTGTGAAGTTGCCATGAAAGTCGGAACAGGTTCACGTGGTCACAAGTTGAGCTCCATACACCACGCAGTCATCTCATAAGCACATACATGAATTTGTGTCTAATTACTTCTTGCCATTATCGCAGAGACGCGATATAAGTATGCTGCAGGTTGTTGACGGATTGGCCATGTCATGACATGTGTGGGATTGAAGTCTGGTCAAGCTAAACACTAGCTAGCTTTGTGTGTGGGTTACTTTCGCGGAGACCTCCTTATTGGGTAGAATGTGACCAAAGAACGGTAGAGCTTAAAGTTTGTGTGGTCGTTGCTACTAATTTCTCTATGGCCGTCTCTCCCTCTCCTTTGTCGTCATCACAGAATGGCATTGGCGCTGCTACTGGTGTTGCGGGATTTGGTCTGATCACTATCACGTTGATCGGATGGGACTACGCCGCTCAGCATCGTCGTCGTCGGCGTGGTGGAGGCGGCGCTGCTGTCGCTGGGCGCCGTCCGCTCGTTCGTCAGGCCCACTGTCACTGTCGTCGTCGGCGGCGGCGGCTCCGCTGTCTCTCCTGGAGACGTGTTCTGAGAGGTGGTCGTCGTCGTCGGCGTGGAGTACGTGGGGTCGCCACCGATCGGCTCCTGCGTCCGCCTCGAAGGCTTGGCGCGATCGGCGCGGGGCTCGGACGCGTTGTACTGCACCACCTGAACAATAGAGAAGCTGTACCTATTGAACTGGCGGCCGTTCTCTCCTAGGCGGGTAAGCAGCCGACCGTAATGGAATTTCGGAACGACGGGTTCTGGTGGTAGTCGGTGGTCGTCGTCGTCTTCAGCAGCAGCGCCGAGGTCTCTTCGCCGTTGAGGACGCTGTTTTGGATGCCGAGCACCCTGGCCACAACTGCTGTCAGATTGCGCGACTTGTTGAGTTCTTCCAGCGAGAGCCAGCAGTTCCACTGGTAGCCTTTGGTCTCCTCGACTTGGGCTTCGTAGTCGGTCTTCTTGCCTGCCAACAGTTGGCGGGTGATGGCTTCGACGTTCTCGGTGGACAAGTCGTCGTCGTCGTCGTCCTCGTCTTCCTGCTCGCTGACGGCCGAATTGCTGTCAGAGTCCGTGGACTCGTCTATTCCTTTGGCCCGACGGCGCTTCTGCAGTCGCTTGGCCATTCTTCTCTTCTTCCTCTTGGCTTCTTCGCCGTCCACATCGTAGTAGGTGTCGTCGGCGGCGGCGAATCGGCGCGTCGACTGCCTCAGCTGTTGTTGGCCGCCGCGCTGCTCCCATTGCCACCTTTGGCGCTTTCTCGTCTCGACGATGTGCATGAATTTCAGCTGCTGGTGCTCCTGGCGCAGACCGACGCGATCCAGGCGCAGACGGAGGCGAGGGTTGGCCAAGCAGCGAATGCCGCCGCCGGCTCCGCTTCCGCTTGCACCCGGACTGAGACCTGCGTCGTCTTTGTCGTCGTTGCTCCTCAGCACTCCAAAGCTGGCCACTGTCGAGTAGGCGGGCAACGATCCTCTCTGTCTCTGGCCCGACGATTGACGCCTGCCGTCGGCCATCCTTCTGTTCTGCTTCTTCTTCTTCGTCAGGGGCTCCTCGACGACGACGCACTCGAGGGGACACGGCAGCAGCCGCAGACAGCGGAAGCGCCGCCGACCGGTCCTCCTCGTCGCCTGCCGACTCCTTGGAACTTCCACTTGTCTTCTCGTGCAGCGCAGCCGCGGCGGGCACACGCTGAGGTAGATCTGGAGCGCCGCCGGCTCTTTCTTCTTTCCCGCTGTTGCCATAGTCGACTATTCTTGCTTTATTTCGTTAGTTCTACTTTTGCCTAACCTCAATTGTAGAACTTTTATCGCCGACACTATTGGGCGACGGCCGATTTACCAGTGCTGTTGGTATGCTGGGCAGTTTTTGTTACCCGATCTGACATCAGTAACATCGACATCACACACTCGCTTTTCCTGGGAAGTAGTTCGTTAGCGAATCGCTACTGGTGTATCTCTCAGCAATCGGAACCTGACCACTCGTAATGCATAATACGATGTTTAATATTTCACCCTGCGTTAGCAGAAGTCTTGCTAGGTAGCTAAGCATTCGCGTGAATAGCGTTCTGTTTATGTGAAGCCGACCGTTCCAAGAAGTTATAGTGGACTTTGACTTGATGGAAGAATGGAGTAGATGAAGAATACGAAGTGCTTGCAAGACGCATGTAATCACAACTGTGCCTGCAGCCATGAATCGCGATGTTAATTACAATGGACGGCACTTGAGTCTGAAGCAAATTTCTATGAGACTCCGTTGGCCACACAACTGAAAATTGAAATTGTTAGGTACCACTTGTCCTTTGTGACTTTTCGTAACTGGCCTAGAGGCCAGTCTGTCAAGCTCCTGGGTGGCGTAGACAAGGCGTGATTTCATCATAAACATTACTATTGATGATCACGACATTGTATCGTTCAGCGAAAGGAGCCCACAATCGACTGCGCGCTCACTCCCATATAACAACGGTGCCTCATTGTCACACTCAAGGATCAAGCGAACTGCACTTCGTCAGCTGGAGAATGGAAGAAGGGTTGAGGAGAGCGCCAGCTACATTACGTACAATGAATAGGATCGGCAACCTGTACTCGATTATCACGGGCGCTTGGCTTTCTCGCGAACTCGATATCGATTGTACTGAAGTCGTCGACGTCGACGCACGCTATACAGTACATCTACACTACACTGCCGAAGAGATTATGCCGACGACACTGCCGTCCTCGTCTTCTTCACGAATCGACTCGCCGATGACGGGCCTGGAACTTTGAGAATGGATATCCGGATTTGTATGACCTACGTACGTTATATTATGTAGTTATTGAAGTATTATGTACATACATGTGCATACAGTTCAAGCTTGTGTTCATACTTGGCTTCATTTTATTCTTGCTGTAGTGACTACTTGGCATATTATTTAGCTCTTTATTGACAAGGTAGTGTAGTTTATCGGCTGTTTACCTGGAGAGCACAAGCGTGACCTTCTCGCCGGCGGACTGCAGCAGTGGGACGGTCAAAACGCAGCCCAACGTCTCCACATCTTGGCCACCAACCTAACATGTTTGAATCGACATTGAATAGAGTACGACGATACGGTAGGGTGTGTACAAGAACGGTGCGTAACATACAAGAGCATCGTCGCACACCGTTGCACGTTGCACCTACGTACAATACAGGTTCATGCATGTACGTACCTGCAAGAGGCGGTCGAAGGGACGGACAGAGCCGGAGCGATGAGCGGGTCCGCCGACTCTGACCTTGTTGATGTAGACGGCGCCGTCCCCGTTCTCTCCGTCGCTGACGGAGAAGCCGAAGTCGTTGTACTCGACGTCCTTGATCAGCGTCACTCTCGTCTGCTGACCCTGGGACACCGTCCGGACAACGGCGCCGCTGTCGTTCTCCCCGCTGTGGTTGCTTGTCGCGCTGTTGTTGTTGTTGTTGCCGTGGACCGTCCTCAACTTCTGTCGCGCTTCGGCCAGAGGCGTGGGCGAGGAGATGAAGGGGATGGCGTTGGAGGTCGACGGCACAAAAGGCCGTCCGCTAGCGGAGGGCGGCGCCAGTGGCGACGAGCTCAAGAGCAAGGAGGGCGGCGGCGGCGGCAGCGCGGCCGATGAGGAAGGCTGCGAGGAGACGGAGGAAGAGGCAGAGCTGGTCAGACTGAGGTTGGAGGCGCCCTTGTGCTTGTGCTCCCTGCTTCCTCCCCCGCTGCCAAGGGACGGCGTGTGGTTGTGATGGTTGTGCTGCTGACCCAGTGGGTGGGAGTCGGTAGTGGAGGAAGGGCCCGCGGTGCTACCGCAGCCGAATCCGGCCGATGAGGAGCGTGACGATGGCGGCGGGAAGGGCATGGCGGCGTTGCTGCCTTGTGGCAAGGACCTGGGGAGGGGCTTCTGCATCAGGGCGGGCGGTCCGCACCCCGCTGGGTAGGTGCTGCCTTGCGGTCTGCAGTCGGCGCCGAAGTCGCACAGCGGCACGCTTCCGCTCAAGATGGACTCCTCCAGCTTCTTCAGCATCTCAGCCTCGCCGACAGTCTCAAGCGCTTCCAAGATTTTCACCCTGTAAGCACCGGTGCGTAATGTGTGCACCTACATATGTACACAGACATACATACAGTATATCGCTTGCTCATTTATGGGGTTTTCCACATTGCACATACCAATCTTCAACGGGTTCCGCTTTGTCCACAGAGTCGCCGTTCTTTTGTGCCTGGCAGGGACAACTGCAAAACTTGGCGGAAGCCGCCGCAGTTGATGGCGCATCAGTGGAACCCACCTGTGACACAATATCAACACATCATAGCCGTTTTGAGAAAAATCTACTGTGTGTGCCCTTACTCCACTGTCCGTCTGCGTAATGGAACTCGGGGACGGTAGGCGGTGGTCAAACGTCACCGTCGACTTCTGTTCCACCTTTCGCAAAATTGTGTCCGTGTTCCACGAAGCAATATCTGAATGTGCAGCTCACAATTCCCGTTGACATTCAGACGGCCGCATAGAGAGAGCGTGAATTGGAGCTATGTACCGTATTTCGACAGCTGGTCAACGTCCGACAAGATCTTGATGGGCCCGAAGGAGGTCGTCATCGGCGCCGTCGTCTGCGAGGGAGGCGGCGGTGCTTGCTGGTGGGCCTGGTTCGACGATGTAGTCGGCGAGTCTTCCAGCGACTCCACGGCACTGTCGATGCTTTGCACGGGAGTGCCCAATTTGTTCGCTGCGTCCTGTTGAATGAAGTTACATTCTCTACGCTGCGACTCTGGTTTCCGATGCATGTAGGTTTGTAAATACGCACCAGGTGACTGGTGTGAAGATATGTATGCGCACTGGCTGCGAGGAGACGACCAAGACTTCTTACACGCTGATCTCCGTAGGCCGCGAAGTGGTGGTTGGGCGCCGCGTTGTGCGCAGGGGCGTGGTAGCAGTGGCGAATGGGCGGCGGCCTGTCGAGACAGCGCGCTACCTTGAGCAGCACCTTGTCTTCGGTCTTCTGCATGAGGTCGATGGCCTCGGACACGCGCCTGCCCTGCAGACAGACGCTGTTGATGGCCAGCAGACGGTCGCCCACGTGCAGAGCTCCCGTCCTGGAAGTTGAACGACAGCGGAGATGGGTAGCAGAACGCATAGGAATGCATATCACTGCACCGCCGACCGTTCGGCTAGGCCTCCAGCAGCAAGTTGCGAAATCACAATGGGATCACCCGGCTCGTCCGTGCTGGCGATTGTTAGGCCGAGAGGGCCGCCACGACGGCTCAACTCGATCTGAAAAGAATTGCGGCGTATTACCGTGGTGGCTTGACTTTTCACACAAGTTGCAGATTTTCGCTAGCTTCTCATTCGCATGCATGCCTATACCACCTACACACCTAACCACAACTATGCAATTATTCAGCTCTTGAGGCTCCTTACCGAGTAGACGACTGTCTGCGGCGCGTCGTCGGCAGTGGAAGCTGTGGTCGGCGAGGGATATGAGGCTCCGGCCTTCCTGACGCGCAGCTTGACAATGTCGCTGCTGCGGTGCAAGAGTCTGACGGCCTCCTCCGCCGTGCAGCTTGAGAGGGGAATGTTGTCGATGGCCAGCAGCTGATCTCCCGGCTCTAGGGAACCACATCTGAAAGGAACGACACCTCATCAGGTTCAGATTGGAAGAGCTGCTCTTCTTACTGTTTTGTACATAGTGTATCTGATGTCTGGACTACAACACTCTAAATATGCACATGCGAATACACACGGATCGTTATGCATACCTACATATGTACATGTGTACGTACATACCTGTGAGCAACGCTTCCCGTGCGTATGTCGGACACGAAGACGGCCTCGCCCTTCACGCCAGAACCGTTCGAGGTGATCACAAGGCCCAGGTTCTGACCTCGTTTGGCCAACTTGACGGTAAACACTCCGCTACTGGGAAGAACGGTTTCTATAAAATGGGCGCAAGTCCTTCCCGTCCACACAGCAACGGGCCGATGACGCCAACTGACCAATCACGTCGAACTCCACGGTGAGCGCCAGTGGACTGGCCGCGTGCCGGATGATGTAGTTGGCTTCCTCGGCCGTCCCGTTCGTGGTGCACCAGTCATTGATGGCCAGCACCCTGTCGCCCACTTGAAGGACGCCGCTCCTGAATACGCGTAACAGTGTTACATATCTATGTACCAAACTCACGTAAAAATGCGCTCGTCGTGTGGAATGAAGAATATTTCTCATTCTCTTCCCCAATCTACAGAAAGCGCACTTCTCGGCGGGACTGCTCCTCTCGATGTAGCTGATGAAGAGGGGCGCGGGAAGGTCGCCCGAAGCGGCCGCCGGCGCTGCGCCGGCCGAAGCGGCGCAGTCGGGCGCCGACGACGTCGACTGTTTGGCCTGGGCCTGCAGCTGCTGTCGGTGGAGAATGAGGCCGAAACCGCCTTTGGTGTAGCTGTTCAGCAGCACCTCCATCACCTCGCTGTGGCACACCTGACCGCAGGGCACGCCGGATATCGACGCGTTGATCGAGCCTGCAACGTACAAGGATTGCACTTCCTGTTTCACTAGCATACTATTCGTACGTTCGTTCAATACGAGTGAGAAAGCGACGAGAACCGACTGCCACTAAAACAGGAAAAGTCGACGCATTCCGATCGACGGTGCATCATATTTCCAGTTTGTTGACTGCTGCCTGCCACTGCCAGTCCAGAGTCCGGAGTGATGTCAGACGACAAA
Source organism: Linhomoeus sp. GSCO2_2 (assembly GCA_030248115.1). NCBI lineage: Eukaryota > Metazoa > Nematoda > Chromadorea > Monhysterida > Linhomoeidae > Linhomoeus > Linhomoeus sp. GSCO2_2. The sequence goes on from JASAMZ010012411.1 coordinate 133,741, forward strand.
AAGACAAATACTACTTGGGAGCTACTTTATTTCCAGTGCATCGACATTGGGGTCGCCCTTCGAAGCGTAGTCTCCAGAAGGCGAACAGGATGAGTAGAAATGGACGGGGCGCCTACCCACTCGATTTCGGAGAAAGAAGAACTCACTGATGCTAGCGACGCCGGCGATGGCGCTGTAGTGGAAGCATATTCGGAACATAGTCCTTCCCTTAGGCGCGAGAGGCGCCGTTCGGCCTTTCATTCACCGTCCGGCGGCGACGGCGACGATCGAGTTTCAGGATGGCTCAACTCGACGAGTAGACGCCGGTCTCGAGTTCCAGCGGTTGGCAGAGCTCCTTGAGCGAGGGAGGACTAGCTGTCAACACCGAGTCGGAAGGAGCGACAACTGACGAATTCGGCCGCTTAGGAATTCGGCGAAGGCTAGACGAATAGAGCTCTTCGCTTCATTCATTCGTAATGACGAATCCGGGGGAAATTCCACTCTAGAGTGAGAGGGGACTCCTGGGAGAATGATTTCACGGCGCAGAATCCAAGCAGCGTAGTCGTGTGGCAAGGCAAAGAACACAGAGAGGGAGAGGCAAAGCGAAAGAGGAGAGAGGAAGGCCGAGGGCGCCAAGCTGTTGTTTTATGCGCCAGAGGCCGACGAAGCATCATCGCCCTCGAAGGGAAGGCGCAGAAGAAGGAGCGGTGGAAGAAGAGTAATGGCGCCGGCCGATGGCAGCGCGCCCCCGCTCGCCAACTTAGCAGGTACACTCAATCACCGTCTCTAGTACATCCACCCCTACATCTGGGAGCAACAACCACGCCTGCCAGCGCCGCCATTCAGACCACTGTATGTCGGTGAGTACCTAGAGTGGAGTCCCTCCCGACTTCGAAGAAGCAGCAAGACGCCGTTTATTCTTCCACCGATTGCGTAAGCGCAGCGCGAATCGTGTCTTCCGCAGCGGGGACCAGCTAAAGCTCGAATTCAACAGCTGTCCCCCTTTGTCAATAGTGCCTCCTGCACGGCGCCGCACGGCTGCAAATCGGCCGCTTCACACGCGGGTCAACACCCAGGAATTATGGCGGCTTAGCCGGCTCGCCACCAGAGAGAGACCCGTCCAGGTAAGAGAGGCCCCAAGAGACCGCAGGGAGGCAGCGCCGACCGAAGGCCTCCGAGGAATTTCACGGGAGAGAAAAGAAGAAGTCACGATGGTTGCTCTCCGCCAAGACGAAAGCCAACGAAGCCGTTACAGAGAAGGGAGCATCGCCTGGTATGTAAGTACGCTGCGCACCTTTCGAGTTGACGTTCTGTCGGTAGCCGTTTGGAGTAGTTCCAAGGCGGCGCCCAAAGCAGCCCAACTGTCTCTGCTGCTGGGCGGTCAATCGGGACGACCTCTGGCCTCTAAGACCGTCTTGTCGACCACCGAACACTCGATCGGGCACCGTCTCTCCGTTGGCCCGCTGATCGCGAGCGTGCGACACGGCCCGCCGTCGGTGCTGTCCATGGTCGAGCCGTTCTCTTTGATGCAGAGCAGCCAGGAGCTCCACTCCGTCGCTCCAGGAGTGCGATCGGCGTACTAAAGAATGACAGTGAGCCAAGTTCTCCATTAGTTCCTGCGCAGATCAAGACACGAAGACGACTTACGTCCGTCCGGCGAGGCTGAGGTGCGAATAACCATCAAGGGGCGGCTGTCGACCCCGTCGGCACAGGTAGCGTCGGAGGCGCGCCCGCTCCTGTTCCAGACGTGCTCTGGGGCGAAGCCTCGGTTGGACTTCCGGATTTCCAAAGTTAGTCGATCGGAAGAGGCATTGTTCAGAAGCTGATGCACTTCCGCGGCGCTGGTCTGCTCCAGTGAGATGCCGTCGACGGACAGCAGTTCATCGCCAACCGATATGGCGCCGCATCTGCAACGCGCGAAACGTAAATGTCGATTGTTTCAAAACCGATTGCGCGACTTCGAAGTGGATTGAAAGTTATGTCTACTCCATAGTCGATCCGCAAGCGCACTTCACACACTGGTATTCACGTCTTAAGCCTTGGCATTGACTATTGACGGCAATGTTACCTACTTTCAATATTAAGTACTTCTCGTTATGGGTACCTTATGCAGAAATATTAATGTTTTGCTTTAAGGCTGCAATATTATATTGTATATTAATCTTTAGTCTTGAACGACCACAAAGCGCTGGCTTTGCATTAGTCATAGTCCTGACCCCAAAGCGCCGTCATTGTCAAGATCTCCTGTCTGCTTTTTAGCGCTTTTCGCAAAAGTTAATGTCAATATTAAGACAACTGTCGTACAGAACCTGTCCGCTGCGGACGCATCAACGACGGCCCTGACGACGACGACTTTCCGACCGCCGCTCGACGGTGCTACTAGGGCCACGTCCACTCCGAAGTCGACGCCGCCTGTTTTGTCAATGGCGTAGAGGAGATGTTCGTGCCCCTCTGATCCTTCCACGCCTGGAGGAATACATACAGGGTGGCCCAAAAAAAGTGAGACCCCTGACTTTGTGACCGCCATTCTCACGCGTGCCTGCGCTTACCAAGCCCCAATTTGGACAGGACATGCTACAGGGTGTTTTTTCGCCCGGCCTCAGCCGGGCGAACCCCTACGAGAGCTTATCGTGCGTGCGTTCGTTCGTTCGTTCGTGCGTTCGTTCGTTCGTCACGCTCTTATATCTCGGCGCTGGAACGTCCTAGGAAGGAGATCTTGTGCTTTATGGATAGGTCTCGACTCACTGGTAATGTCGCTAAGAGACTTCGAAATTCAAAAGTTTGAATTACGCGCGCTACAGTAACCCGAAAGTCAAAACTTAAAACGGCTATAACTCGCTCGTCTTACGTCGTAGAGCGGCGTGCGATAGCTCAACTAAAAGGTCTCGACGTGCGCTTTCGCTTGGCATAAAAAGTTTCTTAATAACGCAAACACGCAACACAAAAAGCGACATTCTCGCGTTTTTGACACAGAAATCGCTCTAACTCACTCAGCGTGCGTCGTAGACAGACGGTCTTAAGTTGGTTGGATAGCTCTCGACTCACTGATCATTTGTTCTTTTGTTGGTCGAAACCCAACAGCTTGAATTTCGCGCGCTACAGTAACCCAAAGGTTCAAAACGCAAAACTTCTCTAACTCGCTCGTCTTCCGTCGTAGAGAGACGATCGTGAGGTCGTTGAATAGGTTTCGGCACACTGATCATTCCGTTAAGAGAAGTCGAGATTCAAAAGTTTGAATTTCGCGAGCCACAGTAACTCAAAGGTTGAAATGGCAAAGCGGCTCCAACTCGCTCGTCTTACGTCGTAGAGCGGCGTGCGATAGGTCTACTAAAAGGTCTCGACGCGGTCTTTCGTTTGGCATAAAACATTTTCCAAATTACGCAAACACGCAACACGAAAAGCGACATTCTCGCGTTTTTAACACAGAAATCGCTCGACCTCGTTCAGCGTGCGTCGTAGAGAGACGATCTTGAGTTTGTTGGACACCTCTCGACTCACTGATCATTTGTTCTCCGATTGGTCGGAACTCAAAAGTTTGAATATCGCGAGCTACAGTAACCCAACGGTTCATAACGCAAAACTTCTCTAACTCGCTCGTCTTCCGTCGTAGAGAGACGATCTTGAGCACGTTGAATAGGTTTCGGCACACTGATCATTCCTTTAAGAGAAGTCTAGATTCAAAAGTTTGAATTTCGCAAGCTACAGTAACTCAAAGGTTCAAACAGCAAATCAGCCCTAACTCGCTCGTCGTACGTTGTAGAGCGGCATTCGTTCGACCGTTTGAAAGCTTACGTTGAGGCAGTTGTTGAGCGATCATTCCTAAAGAAATAGGTACTTTTGTTTTTTTAACTCTTGTCGTACAAACAACTTTGTCTACTAAAAAAATTAATCCCGGGCGATCCCAATGTTGCCTTGCAACAACCGCTCAGAAATGCGTGTGCCTTGCTCAAAAAATTAATCCCGGGCGATTCCAATGTTGCCCTGCAAGAACCCCTCAGAAAGGAGCGTGTCAGAAGTAGCACATGAATAGTGGACTCCGGGCGGGCGCGCGTCATATCGGAAAGGCTTCGAAATACTTAACAAAAGTATCCACTCTTTTACTCTTCCACTTTAAAACACTCACAAACCACTCTGTATTAATAAAACAACTCAACTTTTTTAAAACAGCTTGTTGATGAAGTGTCAAAATTCCAGACCATTTTGTACACCAGAGAGAAGATGGCGTCGTTTTGAACAGGGTCATGTCGAAAATCGCGTGCAGATGCTTTCCACTGCAGGAGATCGTGCTGGAGTTCGAAGAGGCCGAGGAGCAGCTCCAGCACGATCTCCTGCAGTGAAAAGCCGCTGCACGCCATTTTCGTCATGACCTTGCGCAAAACGACGCCATCTTCGCTTTTGTGTACGAAGTGGTCTGAAATTATGGCGCTTCACCAAAAACACCCTGTAGTATGTCCTGTCCAAATTGGGGCTTGATATGCGCAGTCACGCGTGAGAACGGCGGTCGCAAAGTTAGGGGTCTCACTTTTTTTGGGCCACCCTGTATATGTGGCGAAAGCTGGGTTCTACTGATTCTCTCCAATTCCACCGCCGAGAGCACACAGACAGATCGATCGCGCGCTGCACCTGTCACGAAGACGTAGTACTCGACGGTGAGAGTGACGGCGTCCCGGGCATCGTTGAGCAGCGTCAACGCCGACTGCAGCGTGGCCGAGCGCACATCGACTCCATTCACCGAATGGATCCGGTCGCCCACTCGCAAACGACCCTCTCTGAAAAAGCGTCGACCTTCCATCACTGGCTGCATGTATTCAGCTTACACATATTTATTTATTTAGTTATTTATTTATTTCTTTACTTATTTGTTTATTTATTTATTTATTTATTTATTTATTATTTACTTATTCATTCATTTATTTATTTATTTATTTATTTATTTATTTATTTATTTATTCATTTGTCTATTTATTTATTTATTTTTCTATTTATTTATTCATTTACTTATTTATTTGTTTATTCATTTTTATTTTCTCATTCATTTGCCTGTCAAGACACTTATTTATTCATTTATTCATGATTATTAATTTATTTGTTGGCTGTGCACTTATTATATTTGTTTGTTTATTTATTCATTCAATTGTTTACTTAGTTATTTATTTAATCATTCATTTATTTATTTATTTATTTATTTATTTATTTATTTATTTATTTATTTATTTATTTATTTATTTATTTATTTATTTATTTATTTATTTATTTATTTATTTATTTATTTATTTATTTATTTATTTATTTATTTATTTATTTATTTATTTATTTATTTATTTATTTATTTATTTATTTATTTATTTATTTATTTATTTATTTATTTGTTTATTTATTTATTTATTTATTTATTTATTTGAAAGTCTATTTGTTTACCTATTAATGTGTCTACTCACCTATTTATGTTGATTCACGTGTTTGTTTATTCACTTCTGCGCACTTCTATGCGCTTCAGACTAATGGATCGACCAAAAAAAATTCCTGGGAGAAACCTTAAGTCAGTCGGTGCAAACGGAACGACCTGTGTGCGGGAGAGCCAGTGCGAACGGCGGTGACCATCAGAGGATACGACTTGGTTGGATCGGGCCCGAAAGAGCCTCCTCTCAGTGTGAAGCCGAAGCCGCCGTTCTCCCTCTCCAGCACCATCTCCGTCCACTTCCTCCGCCGTCGCACACGCGGCCGCTTATCTGAACAGTCGGGAGCGTCCCATAAATGTGGAGCTCAATGACCAGAAGTATAGAGCAGAGCAGTGGTCAGTAGAAGAAAACTGATAGCCAGTTCGGCGTGCGCTCACCAACGAGGTGGTCGAGCTGTCGTAGGTCGTACTCGAATTCGAGGCAGACGCGTGAGCCAGCGTTGCGCAACAGCACCAGCACTTCGGCGTGACTGAGGGCGCCGACGCGAATTCCGTTGACGGAGACGAGCCGGTCGCCAACGGCGATCTGGTCGCAACGGTGGGCCACGCTGCCCGGCCGAAGACAGACGACGAAGGGGGAATGCGGCTCGTCAGACCCGCCTGCAGCAATACACAGGTACATGCATGTATGTTACGTATAGGTGCATGCCTGCACTGCATTCGTTTCCATGGTATGGTATTGTACATGCAAATGTATTCAATTGGGGGGCCATTGTATTCAGCAAGGGGAGCCATTCGTAGTAGAAGCCGAAGAGGGCTGACCTGCGATCCCCATGCCGAGAATGCCAACGGCGTCATCGTTGGTCCCCTTGCGCAGCTCCACAACGAAGCTAGACTTCCGGTGCTCTGGAATGGCCCCCCAGCTTCGACAGTACTTCGGCTTCAAGGTGGCCCCTTCTGAAAATAAATCACGTAGATTGGCTAAATACATCAGTGTTGGTGTGCACAGTGCAGAGTTAGGTAGGTAGTTGTGCCAAGGTACAGTCAGTCAGCAGTAACCTGGCAAAACAATAGCCGAGACATCGTCATCCAAATCTCGGTAGCTGCACGTCGGATGGACAGGCGGTTTCGCCGGATCTACCGCCAGGGACGGGCAGCTCTTTCGCCGCTCAGAAAACCTAGCAACCAAGCGCCGTTTTCTCGGCGCCATTGTCTCTGCGCGAAGAGCGCGACAGTTCTTCGTGACGAGTTACGGCAAATCTGGTTCGACAAGTCGAGCCGGTCGAGTCGCACCCTTGGCACAGCGTGAAGCGCTCTCGCCGGCGCAGGAATGGGTAGAAGAACAAAAGCCACCGGCGAAGAAAGTCCCGCTTCTAACGCCACTCAACAGGGTCTGGCCAGAGCGGCAACAAAGTGGCAGATCACGTTCTTAGGCGCCTCCTAGACGGCAAAGGTAGCTGGAGACTTTCCAGTTGGTTGCAAATATGCGGCAGGTTCGACCGCAACGCGGCTCGCAATTGGGAGCGGCTGAGAGAGGGAAGAAGAGGAACCAGTCGCAACAGGGGCACGACGGCGACGACGATCTCGCGGGACAAAAAGCGCCGTCGCTGAGCTGAAGTGGACTGAAGGAAGAGAGGAGGGGGGATTGTCGGCCAGTGGGTGGAGGGCAACGACGACGACGACGCAGTTCTCACGGCCGGCTCTCTCGGGACCGGGCCGAAGACGCGCGCGCAGGGGCCAGCTGGGCGAAAATGGCTCCGCAAACAACCACCACCACCAGCCGACGACAACGACGAAGGAGGCCCCAGTGCCTCGAGGGGGGCTCCAGCCTACCTCCTTCCTACCGAACTGCAAACGCTCTGGACCTCACTCTGCCCCCTCCTCCGTCTGTTTGTTTGCGAACCACTTTGCCGCGAACCGTTGCGAATTTGCCGCCAACGTGCGGCGGACGGTCTAGCAGTTCCGCTTCTTTTCATAGTCGTTGTTGCCCTTTTCAAGCCGTGCCATCTCCGAAACTGGCCCCCTATACACACACGTACATAGTAGCACTCTGCTCAGGCGCTGCCGAGCTTCCGTCGTGAGAACAAAGCGACAGATGCGAGTAATGGCCCTCTCCGTTTCTTTGGATGGATTTGTATGCCTGACGTCGACAGACGCTGTCTGATGACAGCGCCGCAGGCAATCTCACCGCCTTATTCCCATATTGCGACGTGGGGAAATTGCATATCTGTCGGGGTGCAAGCGATTGTCTTCATATTCTCTGTCGTACCAGCAGATAGTTTCCGGAAGCGCCCCCGCCCCCCCCCCCCCATTCCCTAATGAACGGTTCCGTTTCATTGAATTACGGTAATACGGTAGAGCGCACACAGGGGTCAGCCGTCACAATGGCTCTACGTCTACTGGAAAGGCAAGTGGCAACGACGACGCGAATCGCAGTCATAGTGCGAACAGGATAGAAGGTCAGTGTCAGTCCGTCCCCATTCCTTCCCTCTGCTGCGACGATCCTCCAAAGTTTGCTTTGTTTTCGATCTCGGCACTCCGGAGGCGACAATGGGCCCACTCGACCGTAACGCAGTGGTGGGGAAATGGAGCCTCGCAGCGCCATTGTCCTTCGCACGCCCCAGTGCAAACTTCGCCACCGGCCCAGTGACGGACGCGCAGTCGTTCTTTCGCGCCGGTTGCGCGACGGAGGACGGCCGGTCGCCCTTCGAGCCACATAAATCAACGAGGCAGGGAGAGGGGAGAAGATGGTTGGAAAGAAGTCACTGGGTTTGCCGTCTCGGTCAAGGCTTGGCTCCTCCACCCTCCCCTCTTCGTAATCCCCTGAGAAGTGGAGCGAGACCAAGTTCGAGGCGCCGCTCGAAAAGCACGTCAGCGCAGCTCAGTTCGACTAGCAGAGTCGCACGTCGCAGGAACCGCCTTGTTTGCCTTTCACATTAGCCGCTTAGCTCGAGTTGGACGAAGCCGCGAAGCTGCCGTGAGATGGCCCTTCGGGCCGCCCTCTGATCCTGCCCTCCCCCTTCTCTCTGTACTCTAAACCTCGCATATAGGTAAGGGGACGATGCCGACGACAGGAGAAGAGAGGCGCTCGAATTTCGGTCAAGTTGACGTTATTCAGTCGGCGGAAGAGAAGCGAGTGACGCCGCCGCTGTCGTCGTCGCACATTGTCTCTCAGAAGAGGAAACGCCTCTCAAACAAGAGGGGCCGTCTCACAAAAGAAGGAACAAATCCTGAGTAAACAGAGACCCTTGGCCAAATAAGGCCTTCTCTACTTTCTCTTGCTCCTTTGAAAGGGCAAAGCAAGTCTGGGGCCCGGTCTGGCAGAGCATGCAGGATGTATGTACCTGGTATACATATATGGCAGCTATACATAGATTGTTCTACAGGATCTGGCATATCTACGGCGGTGGGATTTGTTTGTTGTGCCTCGCCGGCTGCCACTCAGTCACCTCTAGGTACCTATATCTGTCTGACTGCCCGTCAGTTGTGCCCTTTGGCTTTCCACCGTCGCCGCACATGACCGCCATCTAATCGCTCTCTTGTTGTCGAACAAGTTGCAACTGCCTCCCTTCCTGGGCTGGGCGCCCGCTCCAACAACAATACGCTCCCATACAAACGCGTCGATGGCAACCGTAAATCGGCGGTCATTGCGCCCTTCCCGTCGCCGACAACGACAACAAAGTCGAGTCGACGAAATGGCCGGCGAGACCGCCGCGACGACGACAACTCGACCGGCGCCCAAAGATAACAATCGATTCGAGTTGTGTGTGGTCTCCGTTCAGACCGGGATCGACTGTAAACTCGGAAGGAAAGCAAACAGCGTTGGCAGCCCATGGCAAACTGGTTGGTCGGGCAATACACACGCTTGTAAAGCCATCATTGAGCTGGCGTGAGAAACGCGCCGCTGCACCCTCCCTCCCAACTGCCGCGACTTTATGGAAATCGGCGGCAAGTTCAAAGGGCGCAGACAACGCTCTGTACGTAACTTTAGCAATATCGACTTCGTAGGTAGGGGCGACTGAAGTACATACGTCCGCGAGATGTCTATCTAACGAAGGGAAATAGATGCGCATTAGTCACACTCACTTGGGTCGGTCTCGTCGGCGGACGATAGAATCGACACTCGATTGGCCTTCCTCGAGCAGCAGGGCATGACGACGTCGACGCTTTCCACTCAGGCGACGACTTTCCACATGCGCACGAATCCTTGCTGTTTATCGCCACTATTTCCCCGCTTTCGTCAATGCCAGTGGAAGCGGGGCGGGGCGGAGCACACGACGGACAGTCAGCCTGCCAGCCAACAACAATGCAAGAAGTTCGGGCCGCTAACGCAGCGCGGATCCACAGGAATGCTGTCAAAAAGGGCGCGATGACCTGAATTTCCGAGCCGTAAATATGAGCGTAAAAACTTATGAGAAAGCCGCAGCAGCCCACGCGCGCGATCGCTCCGACACCAATCGGACGCGGGCTCCCATCAAATACTGTGTGTGTGTGCCAGATGGCCAACACAGGGGTCGAAGCTGTCAAACGGGTAGAAACCGCAAGCAAACATCGCGCGGCCGGCGCAAGGAAGGAAGGGGGAACAACAAGGAAGGAACGTCCGACGGTACGTCCTACGTGGTCTAGCAACGCATATTATGCAGAACATACAGGTACGTGCGAAAGGGTGACACATACATATGACAAAAGGGTGACATATGTGACGTGCTTGCATGTAGTAGTCTTGCCTATGACGCAAGCGGAGGTCAAAGCTCAGGCGTGGCTGATGTATGTATGTATGCAGTACATGGAATTGTAGGAGGAAGGAAGTAGTGTTCTGTGGTCAAGGTGGGACGGCGAGGGCAGGGCAGGGAGAGAGGGCTGCGCCGGTAGCCGGCGAGCAGACCCTCCCCCACCCCCTCTCCTTCCTCTAAGTGGCTTTTGTCGTGGAGTGCTGGCTGGCTAGCGGCCTTGATAGGTCAGCCATTGCATGAATGATTCAGTGAAGTAAGGCTGGACAAGACGGCGTGACGGTCACTCTCACACTCGGTGGAACGACAGGCAGACAGGCAGGCAGTCGGCCGTCGAAGGAGGAGATGAAGACAAAAGCGCTGGAGGGCCGACCGCTGCTGCTGCCGCCGTTTTCCGAGGAGGGAGATAGGGCTGAGAGGGGGGAAGGTATTTGCCGACCGACCGCCCGCCTCCACTCTGTCTGCACACCTGCTGTGACCGCGATGGCAGGGAAGGGGATTGCTGCGCGGTCGGCGGGACGGCAGGGCAGGGGCGGCAACGAACCAATCAGAGCGCAAGACGTTTTGCCGCCATCAGGTGCTCTGTGAGAGGGGGAGAGTTTGACGTGTGGCGGAGACACAACCACAAACGAAAGCCGATTTTGCGTTTGTACCGACAGTTGGGCACATGGTGCAGAAAACGAAATAGATGAGACCAGCAGCAGCGCAATCAGAAGGTCTCCTTGTAAACCGAGAAGAGCGCAGGCGCAGGAAAAGCAGCTGCGAAGACCAAACGAACGGCAAACGAGGGCGACATCAGATACGACGCCTTGTTTGGTCACGAAAAGCTGTCTGAGGACCACAGCTCGTCTCGCGCGCAAAGCCTCACACCGCAAGACGTGCCAACAGCTGCCGCTGTTGTGACCGCGCTCGGCCTTCGGTCCTTCGGTCTACAAATCCAGAAGAAAAGGATTCCCTCCCAAAACATTCGTGCGTCTTGGGCAAACGAGTGGATCAGTCAGCCCATCCATCGAGAGGGCTTTGGGAGGTGACTGCGTCCTCGTCTCCTCGAATGTTTACAGGCTACACCACAAAGCCAAGCAAACAAGGAGGCGCGAACTCGACGACACTCTTCGAGTTGAGGCCGCGCTAAGCGATTTCGCCACTTCCATTGGTGGCGGCCAGTTTACCTTACCTCTTACAAAATAGGGCGAGTCAGACAGCTAACACCACAGCTACATACACAGCTTGTTTGGACCTACATACATTCGTGATCGTGGGGCGTTCGGCTTCTTCCAGCTTTGAATCAATGGCGCCGGCCGTTCGAGCGCTGTTCCATCAGATTCTTCCGCCCGCAACTGTTTGGAGGCGGCGCGCGACAGGCATTCATAACACATAACAACCTTCCGGCGCCCTCGGAGAGTTGGCGCAGCTGGCGGCGACGGCGGCGCAGAAACAGGTCGACTCACGATGGCACGCGCTCGCGTCAAGCGGAAAGAGGCTCGCACCCACCCTCACTAGACGCAAATTCTGCGCGAAAAACGACTACGCAGCAATGGTAGTCGTCGGCGCCATCCGCCATCTGCAGAGGGTCGGGCGCCTTGACGGCAGCTGGAAAATGGCCTGCGTTTGCATAGAGTCACTTTCTTGGCGTCTGAGTCAAACGTCGTTCCATCAAATGCCCCAAGTCGTTTCCCTGCTTTGATCCCTCCCTTACAGGCGCGACGTCGTAAATCGTTTTCCGCGCCAACATATGCGGGCGGGCCGTGGCACGACGCTCATTCGAATGCAGCTCCGCCTGGAGCCTCCTTTGTCTTTTGCCTCTCCCACCATTCGCCGCTCTTTTATTACTCGCTTTGTTCCTTCCCCTGGACGGAAATAATCTTCTCAAGTTCTCAGGCGAAAACAAACGCTCCCCTGCTGCTGTCGTTTCCGATTTAGGGATATACATCCGATAATCTCAATGATCGTGCCGAAATGGTGAGACGTATGAGGCTGCGGCCGCCGGAATACAATATCCACATAGTCGGTCATGCATGGGGAAACGCGATAGTCGATCACGACACAACAGTCGAGCAATTAGACAGGGTCGCCGCCACCGCCGCCGCCTTAGAGCGGCCGATCTCTTTAGGCCAATCGAAAATGCATAGACACTGCGTCCGCTGACAACTTGTTGGGGCCGCTTGCCTGCTTCTCGACTTCATGAATACGGAAAAGCAGAGTTGAATTCGGTTCTCTCGCGCCTGTCGCTCCCACTCGCCAGCCCACTGCCTACAGTACCCAACCGTTGTTAGTCGTAACGCTTCACCTCTTGTCGCTTGGAAAGGATAGACTATGGAGGTGAATCAAGACTTGACGCCTATTCTGGGCGGCAACATGATTCGACTCGATTCGGCGCGAATGAAGCAACTGCAGTGAGCTTGTTTGTTTTGTACCTGGTAGAAATATTTTCAACCAACTTCTAAGTTAGAATAACGTGTATTTCAGAAATCAGAAAGTCTACAAGGCGATCGATCAGATGGGGGAGCTATCTTCAGGCGTACGACAAACACGGACGGCATACAAACGATTATTGTAGCTCTTCAACAACGTCGTGTATACTCTTCAGGCCATGCAGCTGAAGCGGACGTTGACGGCCAGTCAGCGAATCATCGACAATCCCGACCAGACCCTCTATCTCATGTGGGAGAAGCGCGAAGATGAGCCGTGAGTTACTATCTAGGTACATACAGTATTCCTTCATTGACATTAATAGTAGCAGACTTTTATTAACAAATCTACATTGCGTTATACAGTATGTACATCTTCTCAGAGACAAGAGCTACGTGTTGGGAATGCTGAAGATGGGCCGAAAGCAGCTCTTCCTCTACGACCGCAACATGCGCACGTACCAGGGCAAGATCCGATGCGTTCTCGACTTCTACATCCACTACTCGCTGCAGAGGAAAGGCTACGGCCGACAGCTGTTCGAGTTCATGCTTCAGGTGGGAGTCACAGTCAGACTGTTATAGTGTGTATGGCCTGTTCGCTACCACCCAGCTGCAAGAGCGTTGCAGAGCGAGCGCACCTCTCCCGAACGACTGGCGCTCGACAATCCGTCGGTGACGCTGCTGGCCTTCATGGCCAAGCACTACAACCTCGACGACCCCATCTGGCAGAACACCAACTTCGTCGTCTTCCCCGAGTTCTTCGACGCCGTCAACGGTGTTTATATTTTGCAGTTTCGAGAGCCTCGCGATAGCAACGGGGACGACGTGCACTTCAGGTCCAGCGGCCGGGGCGCCCTCGGGTTCAGCCGGGATGGAGGCGCCCGAGGGCTGGACGCGCAAGGACACCGCCCGCCAGATCGACGGCGGCGCCACCGAGACCCGCTGGCTGGGCAACCTCAAGGAGAGCAAGGTGAACGCCCTCAGCCCCACGGTCATCGGCCAGCTGACCACCGAAGGGACGCTGGCCAACCGAGCCCAGGCGGCCAAGAACCGCAAGCAGCACATTCTGGGCAATCAGCCGCTTTGGTAATAGCCGATCGATCACGCTTCTTTCGAAATAGGGCCTCTTCCAAAGCGTAGCGACGTGCGCCTACTGCAGTGGTGTGTGGCAGGTCAGGTAGGTCGAGTTGAAGCGCTTCACTGTCCAGCTTGGTAGACTGCAAAGATTACTTATGTTCTGCGCTACGTACTCTTGGCCGAAAGCTGTGGCTTGTGTTGTGACGGCGACCAGCAGTGTAGTTTACGTGTAAACAGCCCTAGTACGTATATATGTAACTTGGTGACTGTAGTTGCGCTGCGTTTATGGTAACAGCTCTTATACACCTATGAAGTGAAAGTGCTATGGTGACGTGATGCGCTTCTTCAAGGGAGAGAGACCACAGGCAGCGCTGCAGTGGGCAAGACGGACTAACGAACCGACAACATACCCATCTAGCCTTAACGCTAGCACTAACACAACACCTTCTATTGCACTGCTAGACTAACGCACTCAACTTTGAACCTTGGATATACTTCGTACGGCGACACGACAACAACACGGACAACGTACTGGGGCACGCCATTCAACCGGACGATTGGCTGCGCCAAACAGCAGCACTGTTCGATTCACGCTCCAAGAAAGAGATCTATTCAGGGGTTCTGACAGCTCATTCTGTGTCTACTCCAATGCTAAAGCGACCACCAGTGCTAGACGAACTAGACAAATGCTAAAGAAACGCCGGCTTCAGCTCGAAATTATGTGGGAGGGAGGAGACCAGCAAGTGACTTCGAAGAATGGTAGCGACACAACAGGCAGCAAAGACAGTAACTTATGCAGGCGCGTAACGAAGGATAGTTACTACAGGAGAAACAGCAGACGGGCAAGTGGTAGAAGCTCTTCCTCTCAGCCGACATAGTCCTTGCTGACGATGCGGGAGACGATGGCGTCCAGAATGGAGGCCTTGTTCAACTCCGGCTCCTTCACGTGATACACCTGAAAACAGCATGGCATGGGCATAAACTCTGAACTGATTGTGATCACACGGGGGGCGTTATGCCTACAACCGACGCCCGACTGAGTGGTGGGTGGCGCCGCGCCAAGGTACGGCTCGGCTCTGCTTCTGTGCGAGATCGATGGACAAATACTGCGCGATCAGCCTCGGTCACGGCAACATCCAACCAATAACCTACCCGTTTCACGGCTGTTTGGTCTGCGATGCTGGGAAGCGACTCGAGGGCGGTCGGGTAGCCGTCGACGAGCTTGTCGACGGCCTTCATCTTCTCGGCCGACTTGTCGTCGAAGGTGGCCACCAGAAGATCACCCGTGTCGTCACCGATGCCGAATGTAGCCAACGATTCGGTGATCTGCGAAGAGAACGAATGGTAAGCGACGACGACAGTGGCGGGCCCAGGATTTTCCGATAGGGGGGGGGGGCACAAAATCCAAACTTTTTCCTAAGCGCCGCAGGCGAAAATTTCGCACTTTTAGGCCATTTTAGCGTAATAAATCGCCAAAATTTGACCTTTATAACCCGTTAGACACCCTAAATTTAGATTCAAAATTGCGCCGCAGGCGAAAATTTTTACGTTTTTTGCCTTCTCTGTACAAAAATTTGCCTAAATTGAGCGCCGTAGGCGAAAATTTGGCGATTTCTGGTCCCTAAATCGATGAGGGCACGCCAGTGCCCTCATCATTTTCCTTTGGTCCCCGCAGGTGCGCCCTCCAGAGAGTCACTTCCTTAGGGGTCATCCTCTTTACTAACCACGCGATCTCTGTTTGTCTGTCTGTCTGTTTGTGTGTGAACAAAATATCTCTCGACAGCGGCGACGGATCCCGGACGTCTATACATTTTCGGAACCGCCTTCCGCCGGGCACCGTCTGGCCGAAGTTTGGTCTTGGGCCGCCGCCGAAATTCGGTCGAAATTCCGAAAATATCGGTTTTTTGGCACATTTTTAGCGCTAACTGCCGACTGCGGCGGCGGATCGCGACGAGCCGCGCATCAACGGAACCGCCGTTCGACGCTGCACCCTCTGGCCAACTTTGGTCTTTGGCCGCCGCCAAAATCGTCCGAAATTCGCGATATTCGGGCAAGTTTCGTCCGTTTTCGGAAGAACATTCTACGCAACAACGATTACGATTCTGCCATAGGCGTAGTAGAAGGGCTTGCTTCGCTGTGAGACCCAACTTGCGCACCATTTGCTTTACACGCTGTCAAAGCATGCTGTGAGACCCAACTGATAACAATATGCTTTTCACACTGTCAAAGCACCGTCAACACGGGGTTTCGTCTTCTGACCAAGAACGGCGCACGAGTCACGGGCACAGGCGAAGCGCAAAACGTCGGTTTGTCTTCTGACCAAGAACGGCGCACGAGTCACGGGCACAGGCGAAGCGCAAAACGTCGGTTTGTCTTCTGACCAAGAAGGGCGCACGAGTCACGGGCACAGGCGAAGCGCAAAACGTCGGTTTGTCTTCTGACCAAGAACGGCGCACGAGTCACGGGCACAGGCGAAGCGTAAAACGTCGGTTTGTCAGGTGCCAATGTCACGGGCGGTCTCTTTGCTGATTATGGAGAGAGGCGCAGTTGGCGCAAAGTGACATCGAGACTGGCGATCTCCAACCTTTGACAGAAGCTGCAGCGCGTCACGTGCGCGACCTCGGTGTTTGAAGCTGCAGCGCGTCAGCTGCGCGAGATCGATCTCTGGAGCTGCGGCGCGTCAGCTGCGCGACATCGGTCTCTGAAGCTGCAGCGCGTCAGCTGCGCGACATCGGTCTCTGAAGCTGCAGCACGTCAGCTGCGCGACATCGCTCTCTGAAGATGCAGCGCGTCAGCTGCGCGACATTGGTCTCTGAAGCTGCAGCACGTCAGCTGCGCCACATCGGTCTCTGAAGATGCAGCGCGTCAGCTGCGCGACATCGGTCTCTGAAGCTGCAACGCGTTAGCCACGGGCTATAGACCCTAGTTAGGCAATACTTGACCGATTGAGCTGAAACTTTAACACAAGTTGTCTCGTCCTAAGTTATAAAACGTGTAAAACAAGGGAAACGTGCAGGAGAGCCTGCAGTGAAGCACTCCGACCAGAACGGGAGAAAACAGACCGCCACTCACTTATCATGAGAAATAAGGCCGATTTCCGCCCAAAGATTCTCCACAAATTCCGCCGGCGCGCGAGTTTCAGAGTACGCATATTCCCTCCACCTACAAGGACCGGCGCGCAGCTGAACTCCACCGAAATCCTGCAGACCAGGCCGAATTGAGCCCAAAATGCGCCATTTCGCTTCGATTCAACCACTAGCCGGCAGCTAAGATTCGGGGCTGCGCCAATCGCAGACTCGCCTTGCCATTTTGGACGGGAAGAATTGACAATTTATGCGCAAATGCTCACTTTACCACGCCGTCTTTACGCACTGCATTTCCTTCAATTGTGAAGTTTGAATGCGCGCGCAAATTTAAGTTTCAACATAGTTTGAGGAGAGTACGGTAAAAGTTGCATTCAAATTTGAATGTCGGCATTAGGAAAGTGGCTGTTTGAAGGCAAAATCGACACAAATTGGAGAAACCAATAGCGAATTCGCGTTCCTCGCTGCGAAATACCCTAGAATCGACACTTCAACCGTACAAATACCACACTTTCAGTTTCGTCAACGTAGGGCTACGGTAGGTCGATTTTCGACAAAAACTCGCCAATCTTAATCCGAAACGCCAAAATAACGCCAGATTCGGCATCAGCGACCTCGAAAGCACCGGGATCGACTCCAACATTGATTTTGACCACCCGGGTGGAAATTCGAATTTTGGACGCGCCCGGGGTACGGTAGCCGAAAAAATATTTTTGAGAATCGATTCCGGATCAGTTTTCAACGGGGAATCGCGTGGTGCAGTCCATTTGGCCATAAATCATCGCAATCGGGCGCTAAAACGGCCGAAAGTCAAAAATTGGAATTTTCGACCCCCGACGGAGACCCGTTGGCACAGCAGAACTCAAGATTACCGCGGCGGATTTTGGCGATTTTGGTCTTAAATGAATCAGAACATGTTTGTCTTGCCGATTTGAGATATCTGGCCCGATCCAACAACTCCCTGATTTACTAGGATTTTTGAAAGGCAAATTTTTGTCAGAAAACCACTTTCGGCTACCGTAACCCGAGAACGCGTCGGCCGATTGGCTCGGGATTTTTTTTCCGCAGAAGCTCTCGTATAGGGCTATAACATATCCAAAGGGCGTCAAAATCGACCGACTATTCCAGAAATTCCAGCTGGGTGAACACCCTCCCAGTAAGTAAATTTTTGAATTTTTGAATTTTTCTCGAAATTTTCCCACCACGCGAAAAAAATGAAGGTCCGTCCACACCTACTATCCTTCGAGAGCTATCGATTAAAAAAACCCCGTCCAAATCGGATGAACCACGCGCGAGAAATCTTGGGGCAAAAATTTTGA